>OY744522.1:92677130-92687130 GCA_963556195.1 Sepiola atlantica | reverse complement strand
ATACTAAGCCCCTTTAAGAAATTAAAGTTGAGCACTCTCAGGGATGTTAAAAATAGACTGTCAAAAAGCTCCAATGCAAAGTTCCGAATAAGTTTGTAGAACACTCTCGACTAGTCTTCTATCTGTGCCCGCTTCTAGGTACATATAGATCTTAATTTCCCTTAATTACGTGACAGTTTCTGTTGGCTGAGTGGATATGGCAACTGCTTGCAGATTCTAGGCTGACTCTGTGAACCAGGTTCGCGCCTCCCGACCATCTGAAATTGTTACTTTCCTGCACTGATGAGAGCAATAAGCTTGAAACGCTAGCGTCTGTAGGTATTAATAATTTAAATGACTAAAAGCGAATTTGTTTCCATCTATCCTAACTATATTTACATCAAAACACGTTAGGATGATTTAATTCTAATGATATAAAAGTATATTGAAATACCCTATATATAGGCATCCTCTACTCACTCAAAGAAATCTCGATTTTGCTTATTAGCATATTTATTTATTTTTAAGATTTTAATAAATTAATATTCTGTAATATACCTTTTTACTTCGTATTGTCAAATTTTATTCTATATACGCAATCGTTTTATCGATAGTACTATTATTATAATTATAAATAAAATAAGATATAGAGATTTTATTAAAAAATATAGCGTTTAAAACTTATTGAGAATTTCATTTTCAAGGGAGATAATTTACTTCCGGCTTTAGTAAAGTGTCAAATATCGCTGATTTGTCGAACAAATACTACACTTTGGTCTCAGGCATAAAAAATATTTGGGTGCTATTTTACTTATAGGGCGATCAAGTTAATTGTGTTCATGTAAAAGCATTATTTTGTACTTACTCAGTCATATTTTATCTCTCACGCCCCGAAAAAGAATTTTAAAATATCAAGCAGAACTTTAATTAGAACGATTTTTCCATTTCGATGTTCAACCTGTATTTGTGCCCGAGCCGACATTTTGGGCTGTGAGCAGTCGGTAGAATAGACAAGGGGACACTTATCTGCCCTTAGTTAGCTAACCGGCCACTAACGGGCCACTCCGAAAATCGCAGACTCGCCATTTCATATAACCCATATGGAAATGGAAAAATCGTTCTAATTAAAGTTCTGCTTGATATTTTAAAATTCTTTTTCGGGGCGTGAGAGATAAAATATGACTGAGTAAGTACAAAATAATGCTTTTACATGAACACAATTAACTTGATCGCCCTATAAGTAAAATAGCACCAATATTTGTTTGTGACTAGGCATTTTTAAATTTAAGAAAGAAAAAAATGATTAAAATTGGAATATTTTTTAATGGGCGGTGTAGTGTAGTATCAGTTCTGTTGTCATAAGACTGTTCGCCCAGGAATTACCTCCTCCGTTTTTAAGGGCGTGTAGGGGGGAATTCTCCCAGAATGAAAAATCCCCAAAACTCGATTTAGTCAGAATATGTTTTAAGGGGGGGGGGGGGGGGTAGTGTAGTATCGGGTCTGTTCTCATAACACCATCCACACAAGAATGACTTCCTCCTTTTTCGGTGGAGGGAAGTCGTGTTCGTTCATCATGATATTATCGTCGGTCGGGGGAGGGGGTCAGTGTAGTATATGTTCGTTCACCATAATACTAGCTAAGGAAGAACGATAACTCAAATTTATAATAAACATGTCTTTTTAACTAGAAAATTATGAAAGTTATCTTTCTTTGTTTATAAAGATGGCGACTATATTTTTCCAGACAATTTTCATTTAGGCGTTTCACGTGGACAATGAAACTTTCCATGGTTTTAATTTTATCTAAATAAATAAATGCAAATGTTTTTTCCCACCTATTCTAACTATATTGACATTAAACCGGTGTATGCTTATTTAATTCTCTGTAGTATATTTTCTACGTCATGATACATTCCTCCCAGGCATTACCTCCTCTTCGGGGGGGGGGGCGTACAGTATTACATTCGTTCCTCACGATACCATTTCCTCAGGATTACCAGTTTTGTGTGCGGGTAGTTAGTGTACTATCTATTCTGTTGTCATGATATCATCTCCCAGACATTAACCCCTCCTTTTTTTTTGGGGGGGGGGGGATCAGTGTATGTAGTTCGTTCATCATATCATCCTCTCATTTGTATATGTATTTATTTTTAAGTTTATAATGAATTAATATTTTCTAATCTGTTAATAATTAAATACATGCGTTTATTATTTTTTAATAAATTTGTTGCTGTTGTTACATGGTAAACAGCTGATGATCCCCATGTTAATATTAGAAGCTTAAGGTCTCCTGTTTTTGTTTCACTCTTAAATAATTACCCCCCCCCCCCTTTTTTCTTTTTTTTTTTCTTTTTTTTTTTTTATATACTTATATTTTTTCATTTATTAATTTTCCAACGAATGTTAAGTCTGCAATATCTTGGATTTAGTTAGTTTGTCTGGGAATTTAAACTGTATTTTACATATTTTCATTTTTTTTTTTTTTTTTTTAATGACTCAAAGCTTCTTTAGACTATATATTGGGTATTTAGATCTGTATGGCTAGGTTTCCTTCCTCTTATCTAATTACTTTTCTGGTACCTAAGGTACTTAAGCTTTATTTTTTATTTATTTTTTAATGCAACTTTAATTCCTATATAATTTTATTGCTAGCTACCATATTGCAGAATGGTTCTTGGATGTAGTGTTTAGATAGTATTATTATTTTTATTTTTTATTATTGTTATAATTAATGTTATTTGATATGCAAATTACTATATCATACGGTAGTCTTAAGGGTAATATATTATTATTATTATTTTATCATTATTATTATTATTTATTTATGTATATATTAGTGATATTTTAAGCTGAATTATTTCGACACTTGATTATTGGAGAAATGGTCGTATAATCAGTACCATTGGAGAGCCATGAATATTATAACTGTCCTGTTTTTAAATCTCCGAAACAGTTACATGGTGAACAGCTGATGATCCCCGTGTTAATATTAGAAGCTAAAGGTCTCCTGTTTTTGTTTCACTCTTAGATAATTAATCCCCCCCACTTTTTTTTTTTTTTTTTACTTATATTTTTTCATTTATTAATTTTCCAACGAATGTTAAGTCTGCAATATCTTGGATTTAGTTAGTTTGTCTGGGAATTTAAACTGCATTTTACATATTTTTTTTTTTTTAATGACTCATAGCTTCTTTAGACTAATATATATATATATATATATATATATATATATATATATATATATATATTTAGATTTAAAGTATTACTATTGTTATAAAGAATTTTATTTGATATGCAAATTACCATATCATACGGTAGTCTTAAGGGTAGTATATTGTTATTATTATTATTATTATTATTATTTTATTTATTTATTTATGTATATATAAGTAACATTTTAAGCTGAATTATTTCGACACTTGATTATTGGGGAAATGGTAGTTTTATCTGTACCATTGGAGAGCCATGCATATAACTGTCCTGTTTTTAAATCTCCGAAACAGTTTCATGGTAAACAGCTGAAGATCCCCGTGTTAATATTAGATGCTTACGTTAAGGTCTCCTGCTTTTGTTTCACTGTTAGATACTTAATCCCCCTTTTTATTTTATTTACTTACTATTATATATTATTTATTTATGAATTTTCCAACAAATGTTAAGTCTACACTATTTTGGATTTAGTTAGTTTCTTTGGGAATTTAAACTGCATTTTTCTTTTTTTTGTCTTTTTGTTTAAAATAACTCAAAGCTTCTTTAGACTATATATATATATATATATATATATATATATCAATTAAAAAAGAAATGTACATATTTGTATACCTTCCCTCTCTAAATAGATTTAAAGTTTATTAACACTATCACTATATATATATATTCCCAAAATTACAGATCTTCTCGTTTTTTGCCACTTTTAGCATTTTATCGCTCTTGAAAAAGCCCACGCAACAGCTGGACGAAACGTTGAATCTTAAGTCTTCCGCTGTTTCTTTTTAATTCATACCATTTTATTTTATCCTTTCATTTATCCTTTAATTTATATATATATATATATATATATATATATTGTCGCCACGTTGATTTCTCTGTGGCCGTGTGAAATTTGAACATGATTTTGAAGCATTTAAAATATCACTTATTAACTTATTTTCTTATGATAATTGAAGTTTATATGTAAAAGTTAAGTATCGGAATTCACTTGTGTTCTTATAATCAAAGAGAAACACGCTAGTTTTCTAATTTAGCGGCGTACAAAAGAGGTGACCGTTATTTCGAAATTACGCTGAAGTTTTATTAAAATTATATTAAGTAGATTGATTACCAGAAAAAATATAATCTGAAAATTTGAGGATTAATTGATAGTAAGCGGAAGAGTTTTAAAAATGTTTAGCGAGTGGCACTGTCGCTCTACTGTAATACGTTTTTGTAGACTGTGTTTTTCTTAGACTCACACCATTATGAGAGAGAGAGAGAGAGAGTTTAGACCATCTAAATATGATAATTTACTTAATATAATTTTATTTATCCTCCACTCTATAATAAAGACCAATGTGTATTTATTTGTATATAAATAAATATATGTACTTCCGTCTCGTCACGCAAAAGTTAGTGAGTAAAACCCCCAGATGAAATCATCTCAAGTAGTGAAGGGAAGCGAGAAAGCAAATAGCAAGTCAGACAACCACACCAGACCTACCCCGTTGCTTGAAATGAATTCGGAAAGAAATCATCCACTCTATAATAAAAAGTCAACGGTAGTTGTTTTTTAGGTCATCAGAAATGATAATAATAATTAATATATATAAAAAATTAAATTACTTATGTAATTGTATGATTTTATATGAAATATTTTAATAATATATCTAGATAAATAGTGAGTGCGAACACGAAGCCTAATATTTGTTTCTGTCATCTTTAACTGAGGGTGTACATTAGGTTTTAAAATAAAATGTTAGCGGAGGTTCGGTATAGAGGGCGCCTCGCTTGTAGCAGAGCGACAGTGCCACTCGAAAAACTTTTTCTCTTGTTAAACTCTTCCGATTATTATCAACTAAGCTGTAAAGTTTCAGATAATTTCTATTTTTGGTAATTAATCTATTTAATATAATTTTAATCAAATTTCAACGCAGATCCGGAATAGAACATTTGTAAGCCGTTAAACTAGGATATTCCCTGAAAACTATAATTTTCAACAGCATCACTATCGTCAATGAATCCAAACTTAAGCGTGACAGAACAACTCAGTGGTGTGCATCTAAATTGCGGGAGTGGGGGGGGGACATCTAATCATATTCAAACTATCTTTCTTTCTAATAATATTTCTTAGTAAGCAAAGTGGTTGACCATAGTCGAGGGAGACCCGAATACTCCCTTTTCAGTAGCTACTACACAGAGGTGTAGGGGAGAGCGACACTCCTTTTCCCTAATTACTCCACTTACCCTTGAACCCCATCTTATAATGCAAGGGGTATCAAGTATCAGTTTTTAAGTCTTTGGTATGACTCGATCGAGGATTGAACCCTGGTTTCCCGGACCATTAGCGAACACTCTTACCATTGTGCGTTTGGGACATAAACTCAAGGAGTTGGCCCTGAACATCACCAGACCCCTGCACGCCACTGAACCAACGAAAATGTCTTTTCAAACTGAAACGTAACATACAAACCGACGGAAAAATCTCTCACAGAAAAGGGTAATTTTATAGAATCACTCTGGTTTCAAATCGTTTTTTATTTTGTGTGATTTTATGGATTTTTTGAGTGCCCAACCAACAATTTCTAACCCTAACCCTAAAAAAACAACACTCTATTGAAGACGAGAGTGGTTTCTATAAGATTACTTAAGAAGGCATTTGAAAAACGAAATATAACAAAAACGTACCATTCTTTTAAGGATGTTTTGTTCTTCTACTCCTTCGTGGATCTGATAATGTCCTTGTATAAAATAAGAAAAAGGTTTGAGGGTTGAAGTTTTTTAAGATCTCTGCAGAAATATCTTTCTTTTTTTTCTTTTGGGGTTCTTGGTGGATCTTTTAAGAAATGTTCCTGGGGAAAATTGTCTCGCGTATCATAAATTGGTTTCTTTTAAGAAGAAAAGGATGGGTTTTTTTCTGGCGTAAAAACAAAAAGGACTTACTCGTATGGATGGAAGTCGGTAATAAAGTGGCCACGAATTACCGTAACAACGAATTACCTTTACCACGGCTCGCTATTTTTGTTGTTGTTGTTGTTGTTATTGTTGTAGGTGTGTGTGTGTATGGGGGGGGGGCGTAGGCTGAGTTGAACAATTGTGCTGGGTAGGTAACGGATGGCTGTCATTTGATACGCTCAAACGGCACGTGGCTGGAACCAAGTCTTACGGTTACCTTCTCATTGGATGATTGGGGGTGGGTGGGGGCGGTGAAGGCAACAGGTGTTCGAATAAAAAAGAGAATGGGACACACATACAGACACACACACACACACATACATATATATATATATATACATATATATATATATATATATATATATATGTGTGTGTGTGTGTGTGTGTGTGTGTGTGTGTGTGTGTGTGTATGTGTGTATATATAACAGAATACTCGTCCCAGGATGGATATAAGCAATAAATATAGCATTAGTTCTAAATTTTCATGTTTTTTTTTCTTTCTTTGGTTGGTATAATATGTCCCACCCTAAATGGTGCAGTTTACAATAAAAAAAATAAAAAAAATAAAAAGGAGAATGGGACACACACACGCACACTCATCTAACACTGAAACCAATAACAGGAACACTTAATTGACTTCCATGGCGAAAATATGCTGTGAACAAATATCTACAAATTACCGCTTTGAATCTCCTATAATAACTATAATAACTGGATTACATGCAGGGCTTTACGCGCTCCACTACTTTTGGAGCTGCTCCCGCTCCTGGCTCCTCTCACGCTCCCCATTTTCAAAAAGGAGCCGCTCCTGCTCCAACTCCTATAAAAAATGAGCGGCTCTTTTTCAGCGCTCCATAATGAAAATATACCTTCTTTCATAAACGTTCTATTCTGCCAATGAATGGTCGAAGTATAGGGGTGGGCGTCAAAGGATCTCATCGATATGTGTTGGGATGTCACTTTAAGTGTAAGACCGTAAGATAATATTTAACAAAATGTCGCTAATATTTTGAGAGTTATAGGAGAACATGTCAGACGAAGTATAAGATTATACGTAAATTTTCGTTTCCTGAGGTATAAAATAGAAATAGAAACATCCCTGAAGCATTTCAAAACAATTTTAATTTTCATTACATTAACAACCTATTTTTTCAGGAAAGGAAAATTTGACCCGATATTTTTTCTTTTGTTTTAAGTAAATAAAGTTTTACTTTTAAACATTATTAGTGATTATTTTCTTTTTAAAGAAAACATTTCTCTGGGAAAGGAGAGACAGCCAGGGCAACATTACTCGTCATGTTGTTGTTTAATATTTGTTTGTTTTAAGAACGTAACTATATCGTATAATGTATATTATTATTTATAACAGAGAAACGCGCAAGTTCTTTCAAACAAATCGATTCATCCATTTTTTCTATAGTACAATTTGGGGCGAAAAAACCCAATGAAGTTCATTTTTTAAGGATTGAATAAAAAAAATAGTTTTCATAAGTTGCCCCAAAAATATCAATAAATTGTCAATAAACAATTCAGAGATCCATTTAATGTCTTAAAATTTCATACAAAATATCTGGCCTAAACCTTGGGAGTTGAAAAAATATCGGGTCAAATCCCCCCCCCCTCCCCCCCCCAAAATTAACTGGAGCAAGTTTTCCTAGGTCGGGCAAAACATTTATTAGAATGAAAAATTAAAAAAAAAAAAGGTGAAAACATCTATATTTGAAATCTCTAACGAAAGCAAACTGTTTACAATTTTAATATTCGATAATAGATTTTTTAAGACAAAGAAAGATATCTAATCTACTTCCGGTTCTAAAAAAACACAACATTTGCCAGAAAATCTAATTATTTGCTTTCTAAAATTAAAATTTAAGATATTTTCTTTAATTTAAGTAAGTTTAAACATCGGTTTAATTGTAGAATAGGGACCGCTGTTTTCTTTCGCTCATTTCGCTTGGTTTTCGCACAAATTTAGGATGAAACTGATTGCTGGTATTAATTGTATTTTTGGTCCTGAAATAAAATTCTCATTTACTTGTTGAGAATCTAACTTTAATTCCAGGTTTTAATCGCTGGCGGCCATGTTGGTTTTTATTGTTTTTCTCCTTGGACTAAATATATTTTTTCCTTGGACTAAAGATATTTTTACTGCTTTCACATTTTATTACACACACAAAAAAAAAACTTTGAACATTCTATTTACAAAAGCAAGTTTTAACGGAATTTAACGAATTTAAAAGCAAACATAAAAAGAACATCAACAGCGGGTAAAAATGCGGCATAACAATTCAATTTGATATATGTTAAAAAATAAATTAGAATTTTTTGTCAGGACAAAATGTACCATTTCACCCCAAAAATCGATTTTATCGAATATTTGGGTGAATACCGAGCGAAATGGGCGAGAAAATCCAACGGCCCCTATAGTATAATTGAACCTAAAATTCTTCATTTAAAAACACGAATTAAAAGAAAAATTGGCTTATTTATTCAATCACAATAAAACCCGTTGTCATAAATAAAAAAATTCAAATCTATAAGAAAATAACTTCAAAGATGTCTATAGACTTACTGGCGCCTTTAAAGACATTTGGTGACAAATTGTCTGTCTTCTGCCTTAAGAAAATGTCCCATCAAAAATTTAACACATAGATGTAAAAATCTGAGTACTTCAAATATTCTCCTTTCTCCCTGTCTCTCCCTCCCTCTCCCTCTTCCTATCTCATATACATTTACCAGATATAATTATAAAAAATAACTCAGAGTAAACTCTGAGACATTTTTTTCTTTTCCTTTATATTGCTGAATAAAAAACTAATGTTTAAAAGAAAAAAATATCAAATAATTTTGGAGCGAGGAGCGCGGAGCGAGGAGCGCGGAGCGAGGAGCGCGGAGCGAGGAGCGCTAAAATCACCGCTCCTTAGTCCCAAATGGAGTTGCTCCCGCTCCACTCCTGCTGAATATAAAATTAGCCCTCCTCTCCTTCGCTCCAGCAAAAAGGAACGTGCTCCTGGAGTGCGCTCCTTTTGGAGGGCTCTGTAACGCCCTGATTACATGCATATAACGCATGTAAGGGGGACTTCTAAAAATATAAGGATTAACACCTCCGAGGTATGACGGCTTTTTCCCCAATTTATTCATTTCTTCCAACCAATTCATCAAAGAATTAGTCCATCGAAGCTCAAATTCTGTCTTACTTCGATTTTCTCCTGAATAACTCATAACACCCGGACCATATTTATAACGTTTCCTGATATGATTCACCCTCCCACATCTAATGTCATTCCAGTTTGACTTATTGGTTTGAACGCCGGATTCATATAGGAAATCGGGGAAATATCATAACTATTTCCTATGAAATGCGTTCTATCCTCTTTGTAAACCAGCAGAATTAACGGGAAACCAGCAGAATTAACAGAAAACTTCCTTCTGCTCCCCCATTTCTCTCATGTACTCATGCACCTGTCCGTGCACGGATGTTAATATAGTCCCATCTATACAGCTAATCTATTATATTACATCCTTTATTTTCCTAGTCACCTTAGACCCTTCTCATATAATAATGTTTTATAAGGTGTCTTTTCTCCCTTCTCCCCCTAAATCTTACCGTTGTCCACACATCCCCATGTGCTGTTCCTCCTACCCTAATCATCCCATTACGCTATGTTTTTTAAAAAAAAACTCTAGTAAAGGAGCCTTGATAATAATCAACCTTTATCCCCTGAACTTATTTAAACTTATATCTTATTTTCATTTATAGTTCTAAGTTTCTTAATTTACCTTTATTCTATATTATAAGTTAACAATTTTTATTTACTTATTTATAATTTTATTAACCTATTATTTTCTTATATATTTTTATGTATGTGTATAT
>OY744522.1:92669630-92674630 GCA_963556195.1 Sepiola atlantica | reverse complement strand
ACAATTACGAAAGCAAATAAAGCAACATCGACACGCACACATGTACACACATGCAAGCTTATTATACATTTTAACGGTAATCATACGTTTTGTGTGTACCTTTAAATATTTATATTTTGTCTGTAACATCTCAGTAATTAAAACATTGGAAAACGAAGTACGTTTATTTCGACATAGTAACTCGAAACCGCTGTTTCAAACCCTGGATAGTTTAACAGTATTTGTTCTGAATATTTTAATAATTATAAAAAACAAACACATTTTTTTTTTTTATTCCCAATTGAAAACACACACACACACACACACACACACACACACACACACACACACACACACACATATATATATATATATATATATATATATATATATATATATATATATATATATATATATAATTCTTTATGACAATACATGTATTAGCATATACTATCAGTGCCTTTTTATTTTGCAGTCTCTTTTAAGATCCAGCTCGATGATTGTCAATCAGTAACAACAGAGCATATATAAGTCAGGTTCATTTTATATTCCAACAACCATGTTTATATATATATATATATATATATATATATATATATATATATATATATATATATATATATATATATATATAGTCTCGGAAGTTTCTCAACCATTAAAACTATATAAAAAAAAAAAAAAAAACAACAAAAAAAACTTATAGTCTCAAGTCTTCCAGTGGAAAATCACTCATGTAAGTCAATTTATTTTTTACAGTTATTATATTAGTTAGTTTCTAACACTATTTTAAGGGATCATCAGTTGTTTACCATGAAAAACTGTTTCGGGAATTTATATATATATATATATATATATATATTTTTCAGATTTAAAAAAAAAAACATAACATTTCTGTGAGATGCATTTTTTTCGGTCCGTTTCATTTTCCGTGAGCCAAACAACATTTTTTA
The DNA here is from genome assembly GCA_963556195.1 of Sepiola atlantica. Taxonomy (NCBI): domain Eukaryota; kingdom Metazoa; phylum Mollusca; class Cephalopoda; order Sepiida; family Sepiolidae; genus Sepiola; species Sepiola atlantica. Next base: position 92,673,701 of record OY744522.1, on the reverse strand, counting down.
TGCTAATATCGTCTCTGCAACACTACAAAATCATCAGAAAAATCCACAAAGATTGGATTAAAATGTCTTGAAAAACCTCCAATATACAGTGGTTCATTTTTGGGCGAAAACAAATAAAAAACAAAGAAAAGAGCAAACTTAAATGTGGGGAAACTCACTAGTACGCTATTCTTTGTTATATATATATATATATATATATATATATATATATATATATATATATATATATATATATATATATATATATATTCCATGAAAAATGCCAGTATACTGAAATCACATGCCCTTAATAGGGTTAAGATGAAAATTCATATACACTAAATGTACAAAAGCAAGGAAATTCCCAAATTTTTATTGTCATTAAGGGTATGCTAGCACAACAGGGCTATGTATTTTACTGGTAGGAATTTTTCTTCAGCGCACCTCACACACTTCATCCACTCATGCATAGAGATTTATACTGTAGTGATGTGATAATGAAATGGTTTGGTTGATATGTAGTCATAACCTTAATGATAATAAAAGTGTAAATATTAGGAATTTCCTTGCTTTTGTACATTTAGTGTATATGAATTTTCATCTTAACCCTATTAAGGGCATATGATTTCAGTATACTGGCATTTTTCATGGAATGTCACTACTTTTGTAAAGGCTATGCCTCAATACAATGCCTTCTCATAAGGTTTTTTGGATTTTTTTGGAAAACTAAGGTATATGGTAAACTGAAATTAAAATGCCATTAACTAGACCCTAGAACCTCTATCTCTGCCAAAAATCAGCTGAATCCATCAGATAGTTGATGAGATACAGGGTGGCACATATGTACGTACGTAGTACGTACACACAGATAACATGATTTCATGATTGAACTTTCTGGATCTCTGGGGTGCCTTGACTAATGATGCTGAAATTCCTGAAATTCTACACACTTTTAGAACCTATCAAATAAAAAATTTGTGCAAAGTTTTAACTAATTCGGTTTATTGGTTTTTGAGTTATGATTGATCAAAGAAATGAGATTTCCAGCATAGGCCATTTGTAAAGTCTATTAAGGGATAGAGCGCTCTCGCGCCTACCTTGATATATATATTAGAGATAAAAAAGAGAAAATTGAATAGGGGGGAGAAAAACAAAATATAAAGGGTCATATTTCAAATTTCTTTTTTTAAGTGTTTGATAACAATTAAGGAAAAAAACGGGTATATAACAAATAAAAGAAAATGATTTGTTTATGTATCTGTGGGGAGGTAGAGATGCGATATGAACGAACTAAAAAAAGTTACTGGCTTGTGTAAGCTACTCCCTTTCTTTCTCCGTTCGCTTAGCTTACTATTTTGTTTTCATAACTTTCTTTCTGTATCAAGTGGAAATGTGAGGCAGTCAAAATTATAGCTTCGTGCTACGTCCGTCATCGAAATAAAAAAGAAAACTTTTTATTTCACATAAATATGTGAAATCCACAATTTTACACCAATTAAAATGATTCCCGCTCATTCGAAACGTTTTTCTTAGAGAGCCTGCGTGCAATACCAATTTCTAAAAACAGCAACCCGACAACAAAAAGCAGCGAAAATCCAACAAAGCCAGAAGTCAACGAACACAACATTACGCTCAGCTCCCCAGCACTTCGAGGCCCGGGGAAGCGACTAATTACTCAACTCACGCACAGAGAAGTTAACACATATTCACACATTGACGAAGGACGCACAGGCACAATATATCCTGAAGTTACACGCGCATATCCATACTAGCAAAAAGAGAGAATGAGAGAGATAGGGAGAGAGAGGAGGGTTGAATGCCTTCGAGATGCTATCTTCAAATGTCTTCGATCTCTCTGTGCAAGTGTTTCTCGGGGCACCCTGACATGAGAATACTTTCCTCTACAAATAAAACCTGACGAAATACTCAAAATAACGTAGTATTTGAAGCCCAACTACGATCCTCTCAGCATCGCTACACACTGGCCCATACGATAAAGTTGTGCTACGTAAAGTAACAGCAGTAAGCTGGATACTCCACCATATTAGAGGAATTATTGTCCTGGAATCCGGCAAGAGCAATAAAAGACCACAAGAAAGATACACTATAACATAGTTAAGTGGTCAATTAGGAAGGGGAAAATTAATATTCTTCACTAACTTAACATTTGAAATGTAACGGAGAACTTACATAGAACACTCGGATATCTACGTATCTTATATAGAAATCAAGTGTTAGCCCCAGGTAGGGGCCCTTTGATTTCTGAGATCTAAAAAAACTCTCCCAGAAAATAAACATACATATGCCCACTTCTAACACTCGAATCTTCTTCCAAACTTCGAATATTCTACAAACTTTTCTAACGAAGACACTCTTTGTTTGTCGTCCATTTCATTAAAATATCACTTTTGTCGTAACAGGTTCACGAGTCATACAACGCCCGTCGTAATATAAGGCCTGTCAACTAAGTCGAGTTTTTCTGGTGACGTCATTAATAGTGGGAGTAAGAACCACCATCAATGAGGATCGTAAGTGCCCGAAGTCGCTTAACGCGCATGCGTCCATTTGTAATCAGAGCGAGCTGACCCACATCAATGGGATTATTCATTCACTTGGAAATAATTGTTAACTTGTTCCTTTTTTCAAACGTATTTCCTTTTTATAGATGTCAAGTGCGAAAGAAAATAAGAGGACATTACAACACAGCGTCCAACGATTAAGGCATTGCATTAAAGTTTGAATTTCAAGTCTTGAAAAGATAAATTAGAATTTTAGACTAATTAATAAGTTTCACCGAAAATCTCCACCCTCACCCAAAACATGACTGTTTTAATTTATTACAGATTTTTACTATATTGTAAATAAACAGTTCGTTTTGCAAAAAAAAAAAAAACACATTTTAATTCATTTCAATAAATGTTTTACTAATATATTATTTTGAATTATTGATTTTGTGTTACTTTACTGAATTCGTAACTATTTATGTTTGATTTACTTTTCAAACATAATTGGTCTGATTTAATATACATTCTTTAAATAAGTGAATTCTTTCCGGATTATTTTTTATATTTGAGTTGATTGTTATGACAACCTGGTCTACATCGAATGAAATACTAGTATCAGCTATACTGCATGGAAATATCTCTTGATTTATAAACACAATTATTTTTCAAAGAAGAATTTTCATGTTTTAAAAATTAAGAAAAATTATGACAACACCATTTTATTATTAAGTATTAATTTAATGTTTGCTGTCTAGCCTACGCAAATTACACGAAATAATACATGCTCACTAACATTTCTAATAAAGTAATGGGTAATTATATTCCATGATCGTTAATTAATAAATACTGACAGTTTAATTAAAATTGGTTGATTTCCTGGATTTTGACGCGTCCCTCTTTTCCCTTTACGACATCCTTTTTGTTATTCGAGAAGCAGTCCACGATTGTTCAGGGATTGATAGATTTGTTCTCTCAGTTGGGCCGTAAGGATTTTCCACATTGTTGGTAAACATGTTATTGGTCTGTAGTTGCTTAGGATCGTTCCCTTTTTGGCATCTTTTGTATTAGCGCTGTCCTTCTTTTAATAATCCACTCTGGTACGTCTGTTTTGTGGATACATCCTCCCAGTTTCTGCGCTAGCCATTCATGTAAGGTCATGAATTTTTAAAACCAGTATGCATGTATTCCATCGTGGCCTGTGCTTTCCAGATTGCCATTTTCCTTAGGGTTGTCTTAATCGTTTCTTCATTAATTTCTGTTTGTGTTCCTTCTTCAATTTCCTGTAGTTTATCTTTAATGTTATCAGGAACTTGACATTTTTGTTGTGTTTTTTAGGCTTTTTCCATATCTTGTCTCTGTCGGGTCCGGTTGTTCTGTTGTTGTTTGTTCTCGTTTACATATCTGAAAACTTGGATTTCATTGTTTTCAAAGGTCTTATTTTGTTTGTATCTATAACGTCTCAGTGTTCATTCTATTGCTGCTATCCTTTGTTTTAGTTTTTCATGTTTTTTATTTAGTGTTTTCTTTGTGATTCAAATTTCTGCTTTTCTATCGTTTCGTCTTCACTTTCATCGTTTAGCTTCTTTTC
>OY744522.1:92542130-92664630 GCA_963556195.1 Sepiola atlantica | reverse complement strand
GAATTGCTATTTTTGGGTCGGAATCTATTTATCTAAATGATAAAACCAACACATGGTGCAATTTAAATGATAAAATCATTTATTTAATTTTTTTCTTGCAAGCATTCGTTGTAAAACAACTTTGTCAGGCGGGACTATCATATATTTTTCCTCATTTCGATGGTATTTATCCCTAGAAGTCAAATCACGGTAGAGGCAGAAAAACACGTCAAGTTGTAAGGGATGTTAGAATAAGTGAAGTCCGGTCGATGTTTGGCGAATGTTGGCGCTTTTTGAATAAGTAAATTTACAACATCTTTGAAGCACACATGAAAATGTATTTAAGTCGACCGGACTTCACTTATCCTAACTGTTAGATAAATAGATTCCGACCCAGAAATAAGCAATTCTTCCGTATTTGTCAGAAACATCGCTCACAGAACGTGAGGACTTAAGGATAAAATAAAGGAAGCGAGAGTAACGAGGTTGTCGAAAGTAAACTCCAGGTCCACTTCTTACTCTCCTTATATATATATATATATATATATATATATATATATATATATATATATATATATATATATATATATATATATATATATATATATATATGCGTAATGTGATAATGTTTTTTATTAATTCGTTACAAGACACGAAGTGTTATCCCAGCGTGGTTCATTGAGGCTGTTTAATTGTTACCTTATTGAAAACACACCGAGTACTCTACACGACTCCTCTCTATACCGCTTGCCTCCTCCCCCGTCATTTGTATGTGGGTTCAAATCGTCTATTTGTATTGTCCCCAGCTGCTACCAGAACGCGGTTTTTAAATTACCTCACTAGATCATGCCTTTATGTCTCTCTATGTATCCCCCCGTCACTCTCTTTGTCTGCCTGTCTCTTACTCACTATAAATCCCCTCTCTTTCATTCTCTGTCTCTCTGTATCTTTCCCTATATATTGTATATGTCCATATAAATATATTGTATATGTCCGTATAAATAACAATAATTATATATATATATATATATATATATATATATATATATATATATATATATATATATATATATATAATTATTTTTATTTATACGGACATATACAAAAAGCTGCTACACTGTCAGGTCGATGTTATCGATCAACAGTTATTCGAAACTAAGATATCACTGGGCAGAAAATGTCTGATCTTTTACTCAGATGTTCATATTGGGAAAGAATGGAAAGAAAGGAAAAAGAAAAGCCAAATTCAAAACCGGGAGGTCACATGGTCAAATTTAAAACAATGTAAATACACGTTTGTGAAGAGTTTAAAGATCGAAAGGTTAATCTATTTATAACACATTTTTAAGGTCCCTAATAAAAAGTTTAGATTGAGAGGGAAGTTGTAATTTAAGAGGAAGAGGAAGGGTGATTGTTGTGACGGGTTTAAGGGTTTGAACAAAATGAGTGGTGGAAAAGTGGGTCGACGGACATGATGTATGGAGATCAGAGTTTACCTGTTCGTATTTTTGTGTCTGTCAAGTAATGACGCCGTTTAATCTCATCGTTTTCTTATTTTTTCTATTTAAGCCTAAATTAAGATAAATTTCGTTAACAATGTGATTAAGATAAGTAAATTATATTATTATTATTATTATTATTATTATTATTATTATTATTATTATTATTATTATTATTATTAATAATAATAATAATAATAATAATAATAATAATAATAATAATAATAATAATAATAATAATAATAATTATCACCCGTACCATTTCCAAACCATTGCTACTACTAATGGCTATAATAATAATAATAATAATAATAATAATAATAATAATAATAATAATAATAATAATAATAATAATAATAATAATAATAATAATAATTGTCCTTACCAGCGAGAAATCAATGGTAAGAGGCTATTGCGATACCGCATCGTTATCGAAAAGAGGTGAAGAATACTGGAAATCTGGGGAGACTTGTTGTCACTCAGACTCCAGTAAATACCACTGGTTGTTGTCGGTGAGCAATCACTAACGATGATCTGTGTGAGAACTCATAGGGAGTACTACTACTACTACTACTACTACTACTACTACTACTACTACTACTACTAATAATAATAATAATAATAATAATAATAATAATAATAATAATAATAATAATACGAAAAGGCTTATCACCGCAGAAAGAGACACTGTTCCAACAAGCAACTCGGGAAGCACCGAAACCAGAAACAAAACGACAAAGAAAAGAAAAGTTGGAAGAAAAAGAACTGCATGGACGATTCAGACGACTGACAAGAGAAGAAACTAACGAAAAAAGCTGGGCATGGCTAAGAAAAGGACACTTGAACAGAGAAACGGAATCTTTACTGACGGTGGCACAGAACAATGCAATTAGGACAAACTACATTAAAGCTAAAATAGATAAAACCCAGGAAAACAGTAAATGCAGACTGTGTGGACAAAGAGACAAAACAGTAAATCACATAATAAGTGAATGTAGCAAACTAGCCCAAAAAGAATACAAGACCAGACATGCCTGTGTGGGGAAAGCAGTACACCGGGAACTGTGCAAACAATTGAATTTCGAATACGCAGACAAATGATACAAACATAAACCAGAAACAGTACTGGAAAACGAAAACACAAAATCATCTGGGATATGGATATACAAACAGATAAACTCATACAAGCAAGGAGACCGGACTATATAATAATCAATAAGAAGGAAAAATCTTGCAAAATCGTAGACTTCGCCGTTCCAGTAGACCACAGTGAAGATCAAAGAAACGGAAAAACGAAGCAAATACACGGAACTAGCCAGAGAACTGAAAGGAATATGGAGCATGAAGAAAGTCAGTATAATACCAATAATCGTAAGAGCACTAGGAACAATCTCCCAAAACCTGAAAAAAGACTGGGAGAAATTAGAATCAAAGGGGTCATTGCAACTATACAAATGACGGTAATGATCAAAACAGCTGCAATCGTAAGAAAAATCCTCGAATGCGGAAACCAACCCGCATAAGCTACGAAGGGTCACATGGAATCTACAACAGGAAGAAAACAAAACCACAGAAAGAACACCACATCACAAACCAAGAAACAGAAAATGCAAGAAACATCATTTCATGAGCTCCCCCCCAAAAAATAAATTACACCGGCCTCAGCTGACACGACACAAAAATGGACCAATGAACAGAAATAGCAAGAAACACCATAATCTCCCCCGCTCTCCACCCAAAAAATATATATTTTTTTAAATCGTACCAACCTAGGCTGACACCATACAAAATATTTGTATAGCTTCAAGGAGGATAAGAAGACCGAGGGGGGACAGCACAAACCAGACATCCACTGGAACCTTGGAGAGGCTTATTGCAACCCAAATTCCAGAGAAGATCAATGGTCCTTACCAGCGAGAAATCAATGGTAAACGGCTGTTGCGATACTGCAATGTTATTTGCGGTGGCTATCGAAAAGAGGTGGAGAATACTGGAAATCTGGGGAGATTTGTTGTCACTTAGACTCCAGGTTGTCAGTGAGCAATCACTGATGACCTGTGTGAGAACAAATAATAATAATAATAATAATAATAATAATAATAATAATAATAATAATAATAATAATAATAATAATAATAATAATAATACAACTTCTACTAATAATAATAATAATTCTAGCTTTTTCTTTGAGTTGGAAAGGAATTGTTTTTAAATAATTAGTCACGTGAGAGAAAAAATTTTCCGTCAGGAGCCGATGTGCATTTAAAATCACGACCGAGCTGGTGTAAGACTCTTCTTTTGATAGCTATACAAATGTTATATTTATTTTTTTTATTTTTAACTAATCACTCTAGCTTCTGAGATTCAAAGATGTTTTCAATTTCTTTATTCAAAAAGCGCCAACTAGCGCCAAACATCGGCCGGACTTCACTTATTCTAACGTCCCTTACAACTTGACGTGTTTTTTCTGCCTCTACCATGATTCCACCCCTCGGGGTTAATACAATCGAATCGAGGAAAAAACAAAAAAACTATAAAACAATCTCGCCTGAGAACGTTGTTTTACAACGAAAGCTTGCAAAAAATAATTAAATAAATGATTTTATCACTTAAATTGCACCATGTGTCAGTTGTTCAAAATTTCACCTGAATACATTTTCATGTGTGCTTCAAAGATGTTGTTAAATTTCTGTATTCAAAAAGCGCCAACATGCGCTAAACATCAACTGGACTTAACTTATTCTAACGTCCCTTACAACTTGGCCTGGTTTTCTGTCTCTACCGTGACTCGACTCCTAATTGAAATGAGGAAGAAGATAAAAACAAAAAACTATAAGACAGTCTCGTTTAACAAAGTTGTTTTATAACGAAAGCTTGCACAAAAATTAAATAAATGACTTCACTTATTCTAATGTCCCTTACAACTTGACGTGTTTTTTTTGCCTCTACTGTGATTCGCCCACTGGGTGTTAATACCATCGAAATGAGGAAGAAGATAAAAACAAAAAAACTATAAAACAGACAGAGTTTTTTTGCAACGAAATAATTAAATACTTTAATTATGCGTATCGTAAATAAAAAAATATAAATAAAAAAATAAAATCATCTATACTATTTATCCTACTACTACTAAAATTTAAATTTTTGTTTCAATCCAGGGTTCCCCTTTTAGGGGAGCTGGATTTTCCCCACGTTAAATATTGACATAGAAACAACAACAACAACTACAACAAAATTATTTAAAATATTAATATTTAACAGAAAACCGTTGTTAATTATTGCGTTAATTATTGCGTTTAATGCAAACTTTATTTTTAAAAGTAATTATTCCAAAGTTATGCATGTGTTTTGCTATGTGTAAATATACGCGTGCGAAAACGTAACCGAAAAAAAAAAATGAAGCGAAAGTTATTACTTTGAATTTTAAACTTAATTTAGTACATCGCTTAAAATAATATCAATACTGGTAATAATTAAGATATTAATACCAAGAACAGTTTTTCGTATATATAATAAAATAGCAGAATCAAATTATAAGTGAATCGTACTGAATATGAATTTATTAGACAATGTTTAAAAAATAAATATGCAAATAATTTATAACCTTCAGAGGTTTTCTTGTGAAAATATTTTAGTGTATATTTGAATTATGTGCAGGTAAGGTGTTTTGATATGAATATAGTTCGGATAAATGAAAAAAAAACATTTATTCATTTATATATATATATATATATATATATATATATATATATATATATATATATATATATATATATATATATATATATATATATAAAGAAAGAGGCAAAATGCCTTAAAAAACATGTGTTAGATGCAGATATTTTTATTAAAATCAAAATAAAAAATAAAAACATTTTCTTTTTTATCTTGACTTTTTTATCTAATATTTCGCTTGATATAACAAGCCTCGACAGAGCTTTAGACAAATAAAAGGTATTAACCTCATTTTTTCCCGTAATAAGCCTTCCTAGTCTTCTAGAAGTGACGTCCGATGTTGTGTGGACTAACATTGTAAATGGCTCTTTTAAATTGAACTTAAATCGCGCATGGTCGCTGGTAGGTATAAATTTGGGGAAGTTAATTATATATATATATATATATATATATATATATATATATATATATATATATATATATATATATATGTCTACTTCTCGACTTTTGTCATTGATAGCTTCCGTTCTACAAAATCACGATTTCGTTCTGAATAGTGTCACACACAACCTTCATCAGGGCCACGGCGGCAAGCGCATGACAATGATAAATATAGAACAAAAAGGTAAAACGTGTCCGGAAGTGGCTCGTAGGTCCCTAGGTCTCAATATTATCAACACAATACAAGTGGAAGGGGGTTTTCCAATTCAAGACATCACATAGAAAACAAGGAAGAATAACGAGCAGGCAAAAGACGACTCAAACACCAAGTTAAGATTCACACCATATTTATTTATAACTAATAAGAGAAGGGATAAACATATATAAAACAAACAACAAGTAAAACAAAGATTTCTTTCAGGGAAGAGAAATAATGTTTAACGTTATATGGCGAGCAAAATCTATGAACAAAATAATGTCCCAAACAAATCACGGAAGAAAAAAATTTACTCACTCATAGAATTATAAGGCACCCCACGGGAGTTGAAAAGTTCAATTGTCCAGGAATGTCACAAGTCACACTCATCCAAGATCCACACTGATCTTTGGATGGAAAAGTCATTAGCAGAATTCAAGGAGTAAGTGTTCAGAAGTATGTGCGGGTGTAGTCGTGGATGTCTCAATTGGACTCTATGCAACCTTTACATATGGTATATATTCTTCATCTCGGCGATAGTGTGATATATTTACAATCGATGGCAAGTTGGGTGATGCAATTTTGAAAAGTCTTTGTTTTCGTCATGAACCTTCGACGTAGAAGAAAATCTCGGGACAATCAGAGTCTTTTTCTTCTTCGTCTTTTTCTTCTTCATTTTCATAACTCACAACGCATACGCTGGCTGTGACGAGTTATTCGACCGGCAGCTCACTCTTCGACTGACAGGATCTCTCTGGTTGATTCGCCGACTCGCTTTTTATATCTTCTCCGTCGATATACGTGGGCGAAAAAAGTGGGTGGGTGATGGTTTCTATGAATTACCAGGCGACGGTACTTGCACTGATTTGGGGTCACAGCATTCGTGGATGTTAATAGATGAAACCAGATGTTTGGCCGACGTTGACTTCTCTTCGTCTAAGGGTTTAGGATGGGAGAGGGGGTTGCTAACCGGAAATTAGAGTTAAAAGGCGACGAAAGTTTACCATTTGTTGTGAGATCATTCAGTTTGTAAATGTTTTAAGAGACGGCAGCCGACCGGTTGTGCCGTCTGATTTCCCCTCGGTTAGGTTCAGGACGGTGCGGGGTGTCGTTAATTGGACACACGATACGCTTCTTTTGGGTGCAAGGTAAGGGGTGTATTGATGGCGTTAGTCCAAACGAATACAACATTTCTTATGTTATGACTTGTTGGGTTCAAAGGACAAATATAAAAGACACGGGATAGGATAGATTTGGTTCGCCTTGATTTAATGTTTATGAAATACATTTTATTTCTCTGATAATTTCGATTCAACTATCCTTTTTTTGTAACAATAGCCTTTTTCTTTTCTTCGATGTTGGCCCATGTTGTTAAAAACAGTAAATGTAATTCGATTGATCCTTTTCAGAAAATACTTTATCCGACTAGAAAGTTTTCAGATATATGCTATCTTTGTTATCAGCTAAGAATGGCAATTAAAATGTACGTCATCTTTTTTATCAGGTGCATATTTAACTAATGCTAATAAATACTACTAATAATATATCATTGCTTTCATTTTAATAAACAATAGTTAAATAACATAATATTATTATTTTTATAGAAACTGGGGTGTCCGAATTTAGAATATCTCTGGAAACTTTGAAAATCCACTTTCAGATCAATTGATGTTACATATCTGCCGTCACTGGTGCTTAAGCATGACTTCATATAAATAGAAAGGCCGATCTTAATTGTGTATAAAAACAGGGGTTTTCTATTCAGTTACTGCAATCAAGAATTTTAATAAATATAAATCAATGTTTATTGGAAATTAATTTCATAAGTTATTTCAAGTTTCGATTTCGTATTAGTAGAAAATTCGTAGGATTTCGGTTTTAGTATTGAATTGTCAAGGACAGAAATGAAATTAATAATAAGACTTGTTATTTTATGCATATTTACTAACTGGTATTGCCGGCTCCCTATCGTTTCGCAAAGTTCGCTGCTTAAAATACTTGAAACAATTTTTTTAATAATCAACATGTCATTCATAAGTTTATTGTAAACAGGTGGCAAAACCTTTCGCATTTATTTATACTAAATAAATAAACATTAGCATTTTGGTAATATTGATACAAATTTATTTATCTTTTAAATAAAACCGTAAATAAATGAAAAGAAAGAAGAAATCAATTCGCCTGAGCGATGGCGTGTAATTTATTAAACTAACTTGCAATTTTAAAATGCATGACAACTTATTAAAAATTAAGTCAGCCCTTCTAAAGAAAAAGCAGAAAATAATATCTAAACACAAATGTGAAAAATCTGTTATATTTAAATCAAAACAATCATTGAATTAAAAAACAATAAAAATATAATTTGGCGTCGCTTATGGCAACTAGAGATAGAGAGGGCGAGCAAGAGATCAAAATAGAGACAGGGAGAGAGAGGGCAAGCAATCACATTCCCCCTCTCTATATGAACTCTCGTGTCTTGTTGATATATTTTTCTTTCTAGCCAGCTAAGATATATTAGTTTCATTTAAATTACTTCTCTTGAAAATTAATGACTAGACTATTGTAATATATCTTCTCTTGAAAATTAATGACTAGACTATTGTAATATATCTTGTTTTATTAAATCGCTTTAATTAATTACTGCATATATATAGAAAAATACAACAATAAAATTACTAATGAATATCACCAAAAATTAATTTATTATAAACTGTTGAAAATATAGTTATGCAAATTAGGCGTATAATTCGATGTGTTTGAGTGTTTGGTCTCTAGTATATAGACAGTATTTCAAAAGACTGTGTTGTATTATTGATTTAAACGATAATTAATAATAACCAGTTTTGATAGTAATATACGTGTGATAAATGAAAAAACTTTCACAATTATTTTCATTCATTTAGATAAGACAGAGAGGATGAATGAATCGAGTTCATTAGTGGAAGAACGTTTTGTAGTCTCTCGGCAAGAGAAAGATAAATACTTTGAATTTATTTACGTAACAAAGTCATTACTTAGAAAATGTTATTTAACAATACGTGTAGCTTTCGAAAGTTTTAAAATAATTAATAATAACAATTACGTCTGATTTGAAAACGTCGTCAGAAAATTAAATTAATGACGTAATTATTTTTCATATCGTTAGAGATTTAGAAACTCAAATAAAAAAATAAAATGTTACATTTTTACATGATTGTCGTTCAACTTTAGTCAATAATTGTTTTCTTTTTATCTTAATAAAACCACATTTTGTTTCGTAAATTAAAGAACACAGTAATAACTTTTTTATTCGGACTACTGAGCACTAAATATCCTTTCCTTTCTTTTGTTTGGGGGTCGGTTTGGCGCACATCGTTTTATTAGGTGACTTTATTTTAGCATTAAAACTGGGACTGGAATAGTTTTTTTTTATTATTTATTTTGTTACTCGTTGCTACTTTAGACTTTTATTTAGTTTAGGTATTTTATTTATTCATTTATTTTATTTTATTTAGTTATTTATTATTATTTATAGTTAGCATATCGGCTGTTGATCTTGCAGGACGAAAGCCATATTGCTTGTCGCTGGGTAGGCTGTTTTTGCTAAGGTGATTAGCAACTTCTTGGTTTATCACAGATTCCAGCAACCTACTCATGACTCACAGGAGACTGGTGGGTCTGTACTGAGATGCAGAGGACCGCTCACCAGTATTTTTTTTAAATATTGGACAGACTGACGAGGTTTTCCAAGGTATTTGGGAAGAACTTCTCCTTTAAGCAACAATTGAACAGCTTTGTAAGAATAGGAGCTAGCTCAGGTTGCAGTTTTTAAATCACGATGATTGGGATGTTGTCAGGACCAGTTGCTTTGCTGGCATCAAGGTTTTGTATAAGTTTGACAACATCCCGGACAGATATGTGTATATCGCGCAGGGCGTTTACAGTCATGGGGAGAATTCAGGAGGTAGGCGGCCCTGATCGCAAAGGGTGGAATTTGATGCAAAGTTCTTTGCAAAAAGTTTGACTTTGTCAGACGCTGAGGAAACCACGTCTGGTCCATTTATGATGGTTGGAATAGAGGATAAGTTCAGGACCCTGTTTGTAACACGCCAGAATTCGTGGAAACCAAGCTTCTGCTTTAGCATTCGCTTAATAAATCATAAAACATATTCCTAGTTCTATCGAACGTAGGCTTAGCAATAACTCTAGTAACAAAAATGTATTTAAAAAATCATGTAACATTTACAACACAGCTCTAAAAATAGTGAGTATAATTATATTGAGATTAAATATAAGCAACAAGATACCAATAATTATAATAAAAATAAAAATAGAAGACAGAGAAACATCCTTTAATTCGCCCCACTCTATCATTAGATGCTAAAAACTAATCTTGACAAGAAATTCATAAATCTTAACTGATCCCTTACAGAAAATATGTGCTAAGAATAAATTAAAACAGTCCTACAGTTGATGTGAAAACTTAGAAATGATAATCCCACAATAACAAATCAAAAGCTTAAACCCAGAACCCCAACTTCCAATGTCGATCCCTACTATCACGTCTCCTTTTCCAACATCAGGGGCCTACGTTCAAACCTTTCGCAGGTTGAAATATATGTACAGGAGACCAAACCTGACCTGTTGTTCCTATTCGAAACTGGTATGGGCTCGTCAGTTTCGACTGATGACTTCACGATCCAAGGATACTCAAATATGATCTCTAAACCCGACCCCCATGATCGCCATGGTCATGGAATCTGTGCCTACATCAGAAATGGTTTTCCTTGTGGTAGGGACATTTCCTACGAAGACCATAATTATGCTTGTTTGTTGCTTTTCCCAGAGTTAGGCTTCGTCCAAGAAGCTGTATATCTTTTTATTAGCTTAATATAAATAAAGGAAAACATACTGTGCCATGTAAGAATTATTCGACCCGCCCTTCTTTATTATAAAGATGAACAAATCAATGTCTGTAGCGTAAAGCCTTTTGGGAAGTGAAAAAGTAGGCATTGCAAGTAAAAAATAAACTGTTAAACTGGTCTGCGTAAATCAATTTTTAGCTGATTTATTTTTGCAAAATGTTATTTTAATGTTTTTAAGTTAAATTGTGAAAGTTAAGTTTAATTATTTCGCAATTTAAGAATAGGTGTTATCACTTGAATTATTTTCTTTTAAATATTCTGGAAAAAAATCTGCCTTCAATTAAGTCACCGCTTTATACGAGGCTAAACTTCCGGTCGACATCAAACAAAAGGGAAACATTTATTTAATTTTTAAAAAGTATCCTCTTCACACACACACACACTACCGCCCAAGCAAATTGATTTCTCGAAATTGAAGGAGATAGAACAAAGAAAGAAGACGGAGAGAAGAGGAAGAAGTAGGGAGAGTAAAGAGAGGGTGGCAGGTTGAAAAAGAGATGAGTAGAGGGAGAACAGTGAAACTTAGACAGAGAGAGAGAGAGAGAGAGAGAGAGAGAGAGAGAGAGTCAACATCGGAGAATAATGGAAGGAGAAATCGATAAATATTACAAAGCTCTTTCTACATACGTTGCATTCGTGGCCAAAGTTAACCGAAAGTTTTGTGATACGAATCCACCCGGGTTTTTTTTATTTTAATAAACTTTTCTTTGTTTTACGACATATCGACCCGTTTGGAATCGAAACAACCCCTTACGTGACTTGCACATTATTTAGACAAACATAATTTAAATAATACGTAAACATTTATTTTTAAAGAAACAGTGTCGTGAAAACAGTTTTCTTTTTTTTTAACTCTATATGAATAAACACTGTTAATGTGTATTTCTCGCCTGTACATGACTTACATATTTTTCTTACTATTAATTAACTATTTCTTGAAATAATGAATAGAATAGCATAAAGTACTAACATGAACTTTAAAACAATAATATTTATGTGTATGTGTGTGAGGGAGGGGAGGGGAAGAAAGCCAAACAGAGAGTGGTTTCACGAAACGTAGTGACAGAGCGAGAGGCAGAAGAAGAAGTGAGACATAGAGCCACGCGCGGCGAGAGAGAAGACAACGAAGGTGATAGAGAGAATAGAAGAAAGACACAAAGGATGAAATGAAAAAAAAATCAGCAAAGTAAAGAGAAACATAGAGAGCTTATGCGCAAGCGCAAACGCGCATGTGAAGAAGACAGAAGGGCAGAGACACAGACAAAGAATGCCTAAACTGGAATGCATTCAGGGGACGTTTCTTTAATGTACATATTTGATCTTCATGCGCAAGTGGTTAGAAAATTCGGCACTTCTGCAGAATAGCGACGACCAATAATTTATTTGTTTTCATTTTAGAAGAGCTCCAATAGTGTAAGGGGCCGACAACTCTATTTTTAGTACATAATTTTTAATGTCTCCGAAAATGGACGCGAATGCCTTGAATCTGCGCGAATTATTTCTGAATTCTATCCCGTTTAAAAAATAAAAACAAGAAAAAAGAACAAGAGAAAAATTAATTTTTTCAAACAGTAAAAAATAAAAATAAATTTAAAAATTGTTGAACCAAACACGATGACTTCGTTTTAAAATAAAAAAAATCTATACTGTTGATTTTCACAAAATGTTATTTTCTTCAATAAATGTTCTATTAATATACTATTGATTTTCACAAATTTTAATTTCTTCGATAAATGTTCTATTAATTAATTGAATTGGCATTACTTTGTATTTAAAAAATTAATATTTTCCATTTTCGGAGAAATTACGTAGTTAAAAATGAAAGAAAAAAGAGAGTTGTCGGCCCCTTACACTATTAGAGCTCTTCTAAAATGAAAACAAATAAATTTCAGCTCGTCTCTATTCTGCAGAAGTGCCAAAAAGTCGACTGTTAACCGAAGGTTTGGGGTTTCGAATCTACGCGCCGATATGTTTATTTAGTGATTATCCAGAAGCACGGGGACATTCGAACAAAATAAAAATAAAACAAACTGAGGAATATCTGTTTGATGTACGTACCTGTCACGGGCTGAATATATCCTATACCAAAATGCACGTAAATTAATCAAGTAGTTTTTATTTTTTACCGATAAACGAATGAATGTACGCGCTCTCGCCATGCCTTTGCCCCACACATCCAGAAACGATGCCCAAATCAACCTCGTATGCAATAGTTAGGGTTATCTCCCTTGAAAATCCCTTGAATATGCCGTAATGGCGGCCGTATTTCCTCGTCATTCGTTTATCGGTAAAATTTAATTTTTATTTATAAAATAAAAACTACTTATTTACATGATTTTTGGTATAGGATATATTCAGCCCGTGATAGGTACGTACATCAAACATATTCCTCAGTTTGTTTTGTTTTGTTTTTCGAATGTATCTGTGTTTCTGGATAAGCACCGTTTATTTTTCAAGGCTTTCATTAAAATAGTGGAGTTTTTAAATTAGTGTAGTGTACAATGATTTTATTTTTTCTTCCGTTTCATTTTTTCATAATTAAATTTGGAAAATTAGTTTATGGGATACTAAACAAACATAATGGGTAACAAAACAAACATACTAGTAAAAATAATGATACAAACAAATAATTAAAGATAAATCAAGATATTTCGGTTGATTTGTTTAACCATATTCATTTGGTACCAAATGAATATGCTCGAACGAATCGACCGAAACATCTTAATTCGGCTGTCTGAAAATTTGATTTCATATTTACTCACTCATAATTACATTTCTATATACAATGTAACTTTTAATACATTTTGAATTATTTATCTCTTAGCTATACACCCGGCGCTGTCTCCACCCAGACAACGGCGAGTAGGGGTAGCTATTATGTAATAAAGTAACCTCAGTCTGTTTGTCGAATTTTCATTCAACAAAATCAATGTTTGATTCTGGTTCGTCAGTTTTTTTGTGAAACGATGGTATATGTTCTCAGCAAGAAAAAAATGTAATTATAATTAATTCGTTTGAGAAATTATTTTATTCGACCGAAATAATGTTTTTAAATTTTCGCTTTGTTTGGTTGACTTTTTACTTAATATAAGAGAAATAACTCTGCATCGCATCTGAAATATCTGAGTGCTTTACCGTTGGTATTAAAAGCTTTATACCCCCCCCCCAAATAAAAACCCATTCCAACAGAGACCGAGCAGCCAACTATGGTATACGCCTGAATGAACTGCCACTATTGCTCACAGAAATCACCATTTCAATTGCTTTCAATGAATCTCTATATCAATGATCTTCCTGGGAATATTATTCAGAAAATTAACGTCTATGCTGATGATACCACTCTCTATTCTGGTGTTGCTCCTCGCCCATCTTCTTGGGATCAGTTGAAATATGTAGCTGATCTAGAAGTTGACCTGGTTCGGTTGTGGATTGGAGTACGAGATGACTTGTTTCGTTTATTTCGTGTTAAGACTCAGCGCGTGTCTTTCAATCGTAGGCGTATCCCTTTTCTTCTTGATATTCTTATGGATGGCTCTGCTCGAGGAGAAATCGACTCTATCAAATCTTTCTTGGAGTTCACACATTAGATCCATTGCTCTTTCTGTTTCTCGTAAAGTCGTTTCTCTCTATCGCTGCAAACACTTTCTCACATCTGAGGCTAGTTTTTATCTCTACAAATCTACTATCAGACCATGTATGGATTACTGTTGTAATATTTGGACTGGTGAATCTCTGTCCCATTTGAGGGTTTTTGATAAAGTGTAGAAACGTATCTGTAATTTGGTTGGCATCACCCTTTCTTCTTCTCAGCACCCTCTCTCTCACAAATGTGATGTTGTTAGTCTCAGTTTTTTCTATAAATATTATTATGGCATGTTCTTCAGAATTGTCTCATCTATTCCCTGCTTCTTTTGTTCCAGCTAGTTGTACTCGTTGGTCTAGTGATCTCTATCAATTCGCTGTTTTAATACCTCATTGTAATACAACTTCCTATTCCAGTAGCTTCTTTCCAAGAACGGCAGGCTTTTGGAACTCTTCCTGCTGACTGTTTCCCCCTACCTATAACCTTGATCCTTTCAAGACTAAGGCCAATAGGCATCTCCTGTCTTTGCGATAATCATCTTTCGTTCTTGTTAGCTCCTTATATCAAATGGCTCCATGCCATGTCTGGAGCGATTTCCATTAAGAAAATTTGATGCCCTGAAGACAAAGTCTCCTTTAATACTGCCCGTAACAACTACAAGAGGTTTATTGAAAACGCTAAGGAGTCCTATGCTCAATCAGTTAAGTCTGGAGCGGCCGATCAGAAGCTTCACTTCCATAAGTTTGGGAGAATAACAAACAAGGTGAACAGATGTAGAGCCTCTATATGAACCATCATTAATGGACTTGAGCTGCTATCCTCAGCAGCTGATGAAGCCAAAATTTTCGCACGGAAAATTGCAGCAAATTTCGCTATTTGCGATCCCCCCCCCTCTATCCCATATCCGAAAAACAACTCTAAGCGACATCCGAATAACTGTCCGTGATGTCGCCAAACTTATTAAGAACCTTGATGCCAACAAGGCAACTGGTCTCGACAACATTCTGGACATAGTATTCAAGAAACTGCAACCCAAAATAGCTCACATCCTTACCAAGCTATTTAATTACTGATTAAAGGAGAAATGCTTTCGATGGAAAGCATTTCTCCTTTAATCAGCAGACCAACGAAATCTTCTAAGGTTTAATTACCTTAGAAGATTTCGTTGGTCTGCTCGGTATTTAAAAATACTGGAGACCCTGCATCCAACTATAGACCGATCAGTCTCCTGTGCGTCACGAGTAAGTTTCTTGAATCTATAATAAATTAAGTTGTTGTAACTACCTCAACGAAAACAATCTTCTTAGTGACAAGCAATATGGATTTTGTCCTGCAAGATCTACCGCTGATGTACTGACTGTGATATCGTACAGGATCAGTGAATCTATCGACAGGGGCTTCTTTTCTAATGCGATAGCTCTTAGTGTATCAAATGCCTTTGATAGGATCTGTCACAAAGGTTTGCTTCACAAGCTTGTTAGCTATTGAATATCTGGAAATGTCCTAGTAACCATCAAATCCTTTCTCTCCGATAGATCTTTAAAAGTAATTGTTGAAAGGCAAAAATCCGAAGTACATAGCATTAATGCCGGCATACTCAAGGATTCATTCTAGGCTTAACCCTCTACCTGATCTTCATAAACGATTTTCCTAATCATATTTTTAGATCATTCGTTGACATCGATACAGACGACACAACTAGTTATAGAAACACTTCGAAGAGCCTTAATGATCATGATTTTTCTTACTCTCTCTCTCTCTTTCTTTCTCTCTCTCTCTCTTTCTCTCTCTCTCTCTATATATATATATCTATCTATCTCTTTTTCTCTCTTCCGACTTGGAGCACGCACGTGCTGCAATGGGGAAAAAGTGGCTTGTTACTGTTAAAGCTTCTCTCTTTCGCCAACAAAACTCAGATCCTCACTTCTCCCCAGTCAAAATGAATGGTTCTCTCGTCAAGGAAACTCTTTCTTTGATCAGCTTCTAGGACTGACTTTCACCCCAGACCTGAATTGGAAGACTTACACCAAATCTGTTGCTAAGATTGCTGAAAACAATGGTTGGATCATTCTACCCCTCTAGAAGCACCTCACTCCTGACGAAATACTCTACCTGCATAAGAGCTAGATACGCCTTAAAATAGAGTTCTGCTTTCATATCTAGGGAGGGGCCGCTCGGAGCACACCTTTTCTTGTATTTAGAGTACAAAATCGACTCCACAAACTAGTGGGAGATGTTCTTTTCTGTCCCTTCAGCGTCTTCCGCACAGAAGAGAGGTTGCTAGGCTCTTATCTTTGTATCGCTGTGTTAATGGTAGGTGCTCGACTGAGCTCCAACACCTGGTACCCGTACATCCCTGTAAAAAATTCTCAGCAAGAACTCATCTAGCTACAGCCACAGCAAGGAACTTTCCTTTCTTTCTTCCCTTACCAAAAGCTAAACGAAACTTCGATAGGCAAAGTTTATTTCTTAGAACATTACGCCTGTGGAACAAGATACCACAAGCCTGCTTCCCAACCGACTACAGTCTTCAAGTCTACTACAAACATTAGCCATCCTACTCATGCCATTCGATCCTTTGTTTCCGATCCTCTTGTGGAGGCTATCATAACTCATAACTGACGTTTTATTTAACCCCCTTATACTCGAATGACTCTTGAGCCGTGATAAATGGTTATCTCTTAGTAATATATATATATATATATATATATATATATATATATATATATATATATATATATATATGTATATATATATATATATATATATATGTGTGTGTGTGTGTGTGTGTGTGTGTGTGTGTGTGTGTGCGAGTGTGTGTGTGTGTGTGTCAAGGCAACTTTATACAGTTCTGTGCGATTCAACCTGCCCTTTTCAGGGCAATTTATCTTCTACCCTTTGAATGCGCTAACCGTCTTTTTCAGGACTACTTGCTTTCAGGTTGCCAAGTGGCCATCTAACACTGGAGCTACGTCCACACCGACCAGCGTCGTTCAACCAGACTTACCCAACTGTTTTTCCGAACTCAGTGACGTTCACGTTCTACCACTGACGTTGGAGAAGTAACTTGACCAGACACTTCTCATCAACCCTTTTAGTCACGCCGGGCATGCTAACCTTATTTTCATTACCATTTACGGTGTAATAAACCGGTAATTTGTTATTTACAAATTTAACCCCTGTGTTTGTTATTTTTCCTTGCCATTACCGTATTTGTCTTGTGTCTCTAACAAGTTTTAATACCTATCATTAACCCCCGCAACAGGTATAATACGCGTAGAGACGAGAAACACACACATACACAGATACACGAAATGTAGTCACACAATTTTTGTAAAATTGAGATTACAATAGAATATAAGAAACTCCTTGATTTGATTGCTTTTTTGCGTCCTTTTATTGTCCACGCCGAACGCCCTTTGGTCTTACAGCTGACAGCACCTCTTTCATTCTTTTACTCCCCTTCCTCCTCCCATATCTCATTTTCTGTGTTTCTCACATTTCTTCCTCCTACTCTCTCAGCTTAAGAAGGTCATGTTTTATTTATTTTAAAAGCTCATTGCCTTGAATTGGGGAAACATTCTGGATATGAGCAAATCAATATAAACATTTGTTCTACTCAAAAAGTTTTTCTTTTTTGTTTCCGAACAGTATACGGGCTAATCATTATCATTACTGACGTGAAGTATTTTAAAGGAAATACCGTTGGGAAATAAATCAAAAACAATTTATTTTTCTTCACATACTCATTTGTGACCTATTTGCGTTATAAATAAATATTTAATAGAAGTTATAAGCTTTTTTAGTTCTGTAAATATCAACTCTGAGGAAAGTAGCCATTTTTCTTGAGTCGATTAGTAACGTAAAAAAAGATGACTACTTTCCTCACATTCGATATTTACGTCAACTTAAAAAGCTAATAACTTCTATTATATTGTAGGAGCGCGAACCTTCGTTTAGTAAGATATTGTGTCTTAGAGAATCTATGGCCGGGTGGAAGTCTTTGTTTAATGGCGGGAGATTCAAAAGAGATTTATGGATTTTGGATTTTAACCACAGTCGCGAAGGATGCCGCAAATGGTTTTGCGATAATGAATCCCCCAACCATAGGTAGTGTAATAGATGACTTTATAACTGCATGTTATCACACCGTTAGTCTTCCACCATCGGACCACGTGGAGATTAAATAAAACAGTTTAAGACAACAAAGAGAAAGGAAGAAAATATTATTTAAACTTACCTTAAAGAAAGCGAAGGAATGATGAAGCTATACACATATACGAATAGGCCTTTTATAATGGTTAATAAAAAAGGAAAGGAATAACATTTTTATTAACAAAACAATTTATTTAATATTTAAAAGAGAGTGTAAGTTTCATAATTGGGACGTATAATGCGATGCGTGTTGAAATGTCTTTGTGTGTGTAGAATGAAATATGTGTTGAAGACATAAGAGTTCGTTGGGATTGAAAGATTACCAGATTGTAGAATGTTCATCAAATTGAAAGATAGATAGTTTTCTTGAATCAAAAAGGGTTACCTTTCTCTTCCTCCCTCCTCCACACAGCTCGTTCGAGCTGGTGTGTGGGGGGAATCGCCGAGAGTTCTTTGTGTACGTTCGTGGCCTCAGAACGCTGAGGGAAAAAGAGACTGAGGAAGGGAACACGTGTTCTTTTATCGACTTCAAATCTCGCCTGGTCAAGCGGGCCGAAATCCTTCGGCCAACGTGATTCTGCGAGATTTCACGAGTTTCTCCCTTCAGAGGCGAAGAAGGGTTAAACAAAGAAAGAAAGGGAGAGAGTAAGAGAGAGTACCTTATTTGTGGTGTTCACCACAAATCTGCTAAAAGAGTAAAAACAAATAAAACCTGGAAAAACATGTATGAAGGTTGAATGAAAGATAAGGCATGCATATGGTTGAAGGAAGAATAAAACGTAGTGTAAAAGCAACACAAAATATTTATATATTTACAAATTACAGAGCATTAAGTGTTCAGTTAGAGAAACGATAAATGTTTATGCCTGTGATTTATGAATGTGTAGGTATGTGCGTAGTGTAACCATGTGCAGAATGTGTATCAGTGAGAGTTGATAATTCGTTTAGGAATTTGTATGTGTGTGCCTTTGTCAGCAATGCGTTGAAGAATGATAGGAGTGTAAGCCTTTGTGTATGTGTGTGTTTAGTAGTCAACTGACGTGCTGGCACCTCCTCGCCCAAAGGCGAGGGGTAGCCGAACTTGTATTCCCTGAAAAAAAAGAAAGAAAAAAAGGGAAAGAGAGAAAAGAGAAAGAGACAGATTTTGTTGCGCGGTCTGCTTTTATATTGTTTGATCAGTTGTTTTGGCGGACGTAGTTCAGAGCACCCCACGTGATCAACATTTTTTGTTTTTTGCGCCTTTTTGTTAGACTGTGTCTGGGAGCTGATTTTTATAGCCTCAGTTTTAGCTTTTGTTGTTGAGGTGAATTCGGATTGGGTTCTGTTTTTGTGTTTACGCCGTTTGTTGATAAAATAGAGGATGTCAATCAGATAAGATATTTAATTTTTTAACGCAAATTGGTCACACATGAGTAGGTAAAGCAAAATAAATTGTTTTTTTACTAACTTCCCAATGGTATTTCCTTTAGAATAATTTATGTTGGTAATTATAACGATTACCGTACACGGTATACAAATACATTTGTGCGAACGAAAGGTTTTTTGGGCTAATTATTTCGTCCAATTAATTTGTTATTTTCCATTTTACACACAGACACGATCACAGTATCTATGCAAAATATGAGCTTATCTACGTACAGTTCAGGGTCAAAATAAAGTATCTGTTCTGTCTCAGAAACCTTCTCGCCCGTCTGCATGCAGACATCTCCATAGAGCGAAAACGAATACAAACAACATATTTTTAATCCGTTTTAATTCAGGCAATATTTTCTTTTATACCTATTGTCGTCTCAGTATATTCATAGTTACTTCCCTTGGATCATATTCAAGTTATCTTCCCGAAATTATACTAGCAACAAGAGAGAATGAACTCTACAATTTCCAAATACAAAATGTGCAAGATTCGAAATCGAGACTTGCCCTCTTTCTGGCGTTGGGCTTGATGCTAGCCGGATGTGTCAGGTATAACTCTACATTTTGACATGGCCAACTCGTTTACCGCCAGACGTCTTATCTATGACCGCAACTATCGTTCACGGATAGCTATTCAACCATGGCCCTTTTAGCCATTTCAGCATGGCCCTTTTCTACTGGTTACAGAATTCTTCTTGGGAGAGTTCCAAGATTATATACAGTAAGTTGTATTCATTCTATATAGTCAACACATTCTCTATAATTTGTTTACCCTGACAATCCATGTTTATTTCCATTGTGTTTAGTAACGTTTAACGCAGACTTTTTTGTTAGTAATTACGTCTGTTATTTTCACCCCTATTATGCATCATGTTTTATCATGTATCTTTAACATTTGTCTAACTAACCTTCTCTGGAATAGATGTATATGTATGCAAATTCAACCGTCTCTTTATATTTCGACCTCGTATATCCATGATAACACAACGTATCCAATATAGAGCCCCTTATCCAACCCGTGCATCACGATGCAAACATATAAAATAGAATATCAAATATTCGAATTGTATACTATTATTTCTAACGAAATTTAAAAAAATCATTTTACAATAATATTATTTTTAATACATTTGTTTTTATGTACAAATTAAAAAATAACTTTATAGAAAGGATAAAGTATTCATTATTCGTTATTGTGGGTATATCTTGTGAATTATAGTCACAAAATTAATTCAATAATTAAATGTTAATTAAATAACTGCTCTTTAAAAATAAAATCAATACTTAGTTTGCTATATTTTCTTGGTAAAATGTATTTTTTCGATTGAACGTTTCATCTCGAAAATAATCTTCACCGTTCGGAAAAGAAAATACATAAGCTTTTGACCCATTCTTATAATTGGAACAAGGCATCGTTTTTATATTTGTTTTCAAGAAATATTTACATAAATATATTCAATAGTTATTTAAGACTACGTCAATAAAATTAAAACAAAATGACGAATTGTTGAATTACTGAACGTGACGTTAGCAAACGTCATGTTCAGATACACCAGACCCTTATGTATGGCAGTGATTTTAAACGGTAGAGTAGTGTTTTTGTGGCACAATGAGTTAAGTTAAAGTAATTAATGGGAATAATTAATTTAAAACCTCTTCAAATTGGTGCATGAAAATATCGCCAAATATTGTTCTCCGAACCAATTAAAGGTTACGCTAGTGGATGTTGTCAGTCAGTGCACAAAGGTCAAAGAGGTGAGCTACCTGCGTTTGGCGGGTTGACGGCTGACGGCGATTTTCTGTAAAGGTTTCAATGGTTAAACAAGAGTCACCCCTCGGCGACTTGTTGGGAGTCAGAGGATCATGACGGAGGGAGTGTATTTCTCGGAGTAAAGAATTCAGTTGGCTATCTGCCTCTGAGATTAAAGAACTCGTTAAAAGCTCCTGGATTCGGTTACCGTCTAATGTAATAGTAATAATTTGAAGCATATTTTTTAAAAATAATATGAAATAATATGAAATAAAAAATAATAAATATAAATATAAAATAATATGAAATAACACTTGTCTCTGATGAAGCGACGTTTTCCGAAAAATTTAATACCAAAATACAAAAAACATTAAATATATATATATATATATATATATATATATATATATATATATATATATATATATATATATATATATATAATTAACTTGTTACAAATATCCAGGGGGTATGAATCCGAAGGAAGTTGAAACCGGGTTTATGAGAGTGCTCAATGAAAATTCAGAGCAAAATATATATTTTTTGATTTTATTCCATTAGTTGCGACAAAACAGGTTTTGTTTCATTGGTGCGGATAGCTACCAATTCATCGGGCCGGCGAAAGGAATTCCTTTCGCCGGCCCGATGAATTGGTAGCTATCCGCACCAATGAAACAAAACCTGTTTTGTCGCAACTAATGGAATAAAATCAAAATATATATATATATATATATATATATATATATATATATATATATATATATATATATATATATATATGGGGGAGAATCGTATGTATAGCTTCTAACGGCTTTATTGCTAAATTTTCAAAATAAAAGTATATATATTTTTTTTTAAAGGTCAAAAAGTATTCTCCATTTCATATATATTTTTCTTTCAGCTCGCAGACTCAGCCATGTCGGATGTAGCACGACAACACTTTCTCTGACAAAATAGAGAGAGAAATGCTGACTGGACGCTTACCAAAAGTTATAGACGAGCGGCGTCAATTTAGAGTTTTGCATGTCTTTAGACACAACATGAGCGCAGAGCTATTGACAGAACAACGGGTCGGAACTCATGCGACCCGCGTGGCCCCCGAACTCAAAACCAGACTATATTTAGTGCCAAACCCCACAGAGTACGACAGTTGGTAACTTCCAGGGCCAGGATCGTATCACATGTTTATTTTATTTTTAATTACCTATTTTTCAATGTTCGATTGATAGTTTTGAAAAATGTAGCGTATCTCTCCGCCGCTTTTGACAGAACAGGTAGGTATTCTATTTTATTTATAATGTTGTGGTTTAAAATATAAAGGAGAATTAAATGTTGCCTATTGTAACAATGGGGAAGAAAATGAAGGGTTGTCAGCTTCGAAGCGCGTGGACTGTTTCGCATGTTGGGCACTCGTTTTTCAGTGAAATAGTTATGTATCGATATCTGTGTAGAGTTGAAGTATGTGATGGTATTTTGCCGGATTCTGTAGTAGCATCGCTGTGTCTGTATTCATCTGACTGGTCTTCCTTGATAATAAAAAAGAGGGTCACTAGGCTCTAGTTAAAAAGACAAACATTTCTACAATTTATATTAACTTTATTTAATAGTTTCATCAACACAGAAACACAAGAATATAAGACACGTTGGTTCGGCTGGCATGTATTAGTTACAAAGGAATTGAGTCCAGGTACTTAGTCTCGGTCTTTAATCTTCCCCTCTCGTCATGAGCCAGATAATATACATTTACATTGATTTCTCCACTGGAACTGTTCATATTAGGCGCGAAAGAAGGCCTGGGCGGAAATTCGCAGTGTTCTATTCGCCCGATGTAACACTACGCAAGTTCGGATATGCTTATGCCATCCGACCGAATCACTACGCGTGTGATTACATGTTAGTACAAAAGAAAGTAGATCTCGGTTATGTAACTGTTACAGCTGCTTTGTTCTCGGTTAAAGGAAGAATACTCCTTTACGATTGGAAAAAATCTCATTTTTGTCTCATCTAGAGTGTTCCTTTGGGGAGAGCTAAATATCCCCCACTTGAAAACCAACCTGGTGTCTAACTTTGCCCTCGTGGGGCTACAAGAAAATAGGGACTACTAATAATACATCTTTAGAAAGAAATGTTACGTTATGTTCATCACAAATGCGGGAAAGTAGTTCATTTTAACGCCGCACTGAAAACTTAAGTAGAAAAAGAATAAAGTGAATCTAGTTTTAAAAAGTTTTTTTTTTCTTCTACTTTTTTTTTTCTTTCGCGCGGATTCCCTGATTCGCAGTACAGCATTTTCGCGGTAACAGCTGAGGAGAGGGAGAAGGAGGAGGAGTAAACGATGTCGCCATCTTCGTTTCTTTGCTTACCAGGTGTCGTTAATAGAAGAAAGAAAGAAAGAGAGAGAGAGTGGTTGAGACTTTTACCCCGTCTCTCTGGTACGCATTGTTTCTTTCTTTATCCTTTTCTTCCTCTTTCTTTTTCTAGTAGTTAGTGTCTTCTTTCTCGTTGCCATTTCTTTCTCATCTTGCTTTCTTTGCTTCGTCTCACTCCTCTCATTGTCTTGCACTCTTTACTTTCTTCCTCTTTTTGACATTTTTTTTTTAAATGGCCATATCTCATTTTAAGAAAAACACTCAGTGAAAATAAATGTTTGTAAGAGATTCGTTTTTTCAAATTTATTATTGAACCGCGCCTAAAATGTTTTCGGCAGACGACAAATTGTTATCCATTTCAGGAGTAGCCTCTGGGTCATTATCTGATTGGTCAATTTGACTGACATGACAGTTTCAAAAAGTAAACAAACGCAGACAACAAATTTGACGATAGAATCTTTCTGAGATTATTTCGTCAGATGAATATTTTCTGTTGAATTGTCAACACCTTGTTTTTTCATCTCCGTGCATACGCTCTGTGCCCACGTTAAATTCATTTACTCATTTTCCGTGTAAAATCGACATTATGATGTCGAAAATTAATTTAAATAATAATTTTAAATATAGCTTTAAAAATAACGTAATAGATTTGAGATATTTCTCTCTTAGTTACGATGTGAATTTTGGACTGCAGACTTTCATTCTGTGGGTTGATAACAATTTAAAAGTTATATTTGAAAATATCAAATATTAACTATTGTTTATGAAGGAAACGTATGACGATATGTCATTATTTAAAAGTTGGTAAAAAGAAATTTATGACAAAATGTCATTATTTAAAAGGTTATATTTGGAAAACAGAATCCAGATATTAGCTGAAATTTGATTGAGAATATATGGGCACAAGAACCTATAATATTTTCTGTTCAATTAAAAAGGACTAATTGTTTTAAAGGATTTGTTGAAAATATTCTTGGATAACAAAAGAATGTCATTAATTATAAGAGATGCGAAAAATGGCAGAAGACTTGTGATGGAAATATTAAGAAGCCATTACATCGGAAATAGCAAACCAAGAATTATCGCACTCTATACAGAATTTACTTCATTAAAAATGAAGCCAGAATACACCGCTACGGACTATATTACAAGTACTGAAAATATTGCCGCATCACTTAAAACAGTCGGTGAGACCATAACAGACAGTTTAGTAATTGCAATGTTTTTAAAGGGATTACCAAAAAAACTTTAAAGATTTTTTTCTCCGGTAATAACCCAACGAAGGAAGAACTGACATTCAGGGAACTTCAATCTTTACTCAGGAGTTGAGGAGACAAAAAAATGTCGGAAGATCACCCAATGAATATATTCGTGCAACCTCTCTTATTTTATGAAATACTTCTGTATGAGCAATAAATATTTTTTTAATCTCTATATTAATAATATCATATGATAAATTCTCGGTGTCTATGTGTATTTCTTGTGTCAACGTAACTTTGATAATTACACAGTGATTTTTTAAAAATTATTTACGACTTGTTGTCCCTTACCCGGCGTTTAAACAATGTATTAATAATAATTCTTTGTCCATGTTTCTGCTGGCCAGAGAAGGTCCGTGGAATAGCCTGCCAAAGGAGGTTGTGACGATTATGTAAATATCTTCTACCTGTCTGTTTACGTGGTTTCCTGCTACTTTGCTATTGTTGCCAAATAAATTTGATTTTTGATTCGATTAAGTAATGGAGCCCTAAAAAAACAAAACAAGAAAAGGCAGATGGTGAGAACCGATATCGAAAAGGGGAGCTTAATATGTTCACTCTGATCCTCTAGCATATGAGCTATATACAGTAGGTTGATTATATGATCGAGCTTTTCGGGCTTAGCCAGAATGAGTCAACATTCAAGTACATCTATCTCAAAGCAAAACTACTCTTTCGTAAGGCAATTCAAAATTATTGATTCAAAATTATTGATTCAAAATTATTGATTCAAAATTATTGATTCAAAATTAATTCTTTTAACTCCTTTCCTCAAAATACCACAGAAATATATTGCGTTTATATTGTTTATAGGAAAGACGAAAGAAAGAAGAAAGAAGAAAAATAAAACAAAAAAGTAACGAAGAAAGTGAAAATGAATGAAATAAAATTCTTAGGGCATGGAAATCTGAGTCTCAATCAATGATAGTAGTTATAAGTACTAAGTTATAAGTTCTACTATAACTTATAAGTTCTAGTCTACAGCTACTAAAAAGATGTAAAAAAATAAATAATATCAGGCTCGCTCTTTTCAGCAGTCAAGTTAATAAGTTAGGGCCACAATTATATCTCTATATATCTCTTTCTACTCCTCCCTCCCGTTGCCCCCCAATTCTCTATTTTTTTTTCTCTCTCTCTCTCTCTCTCTCTCTCTCGCTCCCTTTCTCTCCCGCTCTCTCAAACAGGCTTTTTAATTGGTTAATTTTCTCAGTTTTAGAATAAATAAAGTGTGCTTTGACTTTTGAAAAATGTAAGTTGCATTTTTTTTACTAAATGGGTCACTATTTATTAAGGTTACAAGCCACTCGAAGATAAGGTTAATGGGATGGAATAATTGTCAAGACCAAGTTCGGATACTTGTGGGGACTGTTCATGATATGAATCTGTTGACATTGTATTTGAAGACGACCATGCTGTATGTAATCTGCAGGGAAGCAGTCCCGTTTGTAGAAATTCCACCTGACGCGAAGCACACAGAAGAAGAAAAGAAAGATTGTTTTCGTTGTGGAAGAAAACGAGTTCTTGCTGTGAATATCTTATAAGGTTGAACCAGAGCTTGGAGTCCAGTTAAGCACCGTCCATGGAAATAACGATAGAGTAGCAACTACTCTTCTGTGAGAAAGGGGCTGTAAGGGACATCCCACATTAGATTTCGGAGTCGATTTTGAACTCTGTCAAGGCAATGAAGAGTTTTTTAAGCGACACCTTTCCAGATGTGAGAGCAGTACTCCATCTTAAGACGTATCTAACTCTTATATAGATAGAGGATTGCACCAGGAGTCAAGTACTTTCTGGAGCTGTAGAATTGTTAGATAGTGACCCTGTGGGAGTGGACGTGTCTGTTGGAGATCGGGTTTGATTTGCGCGATTTGTAGCGGAGTCACCTCGTGTAACTTTGGTACGATGTTTCTCACGGTCGCGGTGACGGGTGACGAGACCTTAAGTTCAAAGGGTAGGTCCCACCTGCCTGTTGATCATGAGATTTCGTGACGTCACAGTTTTCCCGCTGGGAAAACTGGAATTGAGATGGCAGTTCTTGACTGGAAGCCAACGAGAGAACACGCTTTAGCCATGTAGCGATTACAAGCTAGGGGGATTTCGGATCCCCCGAAGTAGAGCCAGACGAAGTCCCCATCTTCCTTCCTTTACAAGTAGCTAAGTAGTTAGAAAAATAACTAGAGTAAGCCTCTCTCTCTCTCTCTCTCTCTCTCTCTCTCTCTCTCTCTCTCCCTCCCTCTCTCTGCTACAACGAACTTGCCCAGTATCGACAAGCAGTATAGTAAATAATGGCTTTAAATTAAAAAGGAGAAGCCTTGTTATATTTTATTGTGCGTGTGGGATTTGATTTCAGCCTACGAAGAAATTGCCGGTATGATGGAAGAAATACGAGTGAAGTTGACGTTTGACGAAACGGCAGATGATAGCAGTTGCGACACAAAGCAGGGACAACAATGGCAGGAAGAAAGAGCCACGGTTAGTACAAATAGTTTCATACAACGGCGAGGTAATGGCGGAGAAAGAAAGAGCCACGGTTAGTACGAATAGTTCCTGCAGCAGGGAAATGCGAATAGAAATGACACATCAATCCGTTTCGGGATTAACAGACGAGAGTTCTACAACGACCAGAGATTCCGACATTCTACGAACGTATCACAACGTGTTAAGAAACGTATCATAAACAGAAATACAACAGAATGATCCAACCATTTCTACAGCGACCATAGCAACATATTGGATGTAAGTTTTCCATTTTAGGTCTGGGGTGGAAGTCAGTCATAGGAGCTTATCAAAAGAAAAATCCCTTCATTTTAACTGGAGCAAAATATGAGTTACCCCTAACCCTGGTAATAGAAATCCTCCCCACTTTCAATTTTTTGTCCTCGGCCTCTCCCAATTTGAATTTATATTGGAAAGACACCATCCACTCTCCAAACTCCATTCCTTATTTTCTTTTTCCCACCTAGTCCCACTCCCATTTAGAGATTGATCTACTTGTTTTCGGTCTGAACAAACCGGAAAACAGTGGGCGGTTTAATATTTAGAAAGGGTTTGGGAGGGTCTTACTAACCAAATTTTTTTTTTTTTCTCCACTTCCCGTATTATTCCAATGAATTTTTGAATATAATTTAGAAAAATAAAATTTCCAACAAATTTGAGAATATTTTAAGGAGGACGGCCCATAGAGTAAATGTGGTATTGCGGTGACTTATATGATTCTATTTAAGAGTAGGATAGACATTTGTATCACATTAGACCAAGGATGACCAACGGCAGTAAAGGCAGTCTTTCGGCGTGTCGATGAAACGTCAAGTCTGCCATCCCCAAGCCTCCCTCACATGGACGTTGAATACAGACCTGTCTGCGAACCAGTACCTCTTCACATCCAAGAGAAACGAGGACAGAAGATGCCAGAGGACTTTAGGTAGTTCGAAGGCAGAGGAAGTATAGTCAGTCAGTAAAGGAGGAAAGACATAAATGTCGCACACCTCAGCTTTACCATTTAAGGAGAGTTTCCTTCAGAGCCACGTGTTAACAGACGCTTCAACCTTTGACTGTACTTTCGACCAATTTCTCTTGAGCTGGAGGCCTGGTCCAAACCATACGCTGAGAATTCGAAATGGGCCATCTGTTCAGCAGAAAGGAGCTTGAAGGGTGGTGTCACCACTCCAGGCGCCCAACCGAAGGCTGATTAACTTGTTGCGGTTTATTTTGGTCCCTGTGATTGTTTCATAATGTGTGAGCGCGTCTGTCACCTTCAAGATGTCTCAGAAGCATGACACAAAGACAGTGAATTCATCGGTGAATGTGGAAACCCTAGTTTGCGCCACGGCCAGACAAAGCGATTTCACATTGGACCGAACTTGCTTCCCTTGCTCTTAGCTGGTGAAGTAGCGGCTCCAATGCAAGGATGTAGAGCAGGGGGGACAGCGGACAGCCCTGAGGCATCGACCAGTAGATAGTGAAAGATTGCAAACTCTTTCCGTATACTTGCACTACTGCTGTATGCAAGTGGTACAGAACGGGGAGTCCGATTTTAAACCGGCGGTCTCTAAAACAGATGCCAAGAAGTGATGGCCAACCGTGTCAAAAGCTTTGGACTGGTCCAAGTTGATCAGCACTGCCTCCGTGTCGTTTTAGGATCGTACGAATCAGATGAAACGTGTTCTGAATCGATCTCCTTTTTACAGCGTAGTTCTGCTCGAGTTCGATCAACTTTCCGATAACACCCTGCAACCGGTTCGCTAAGATCTTTGCCAAATCTTTAACTCTGTGTTTAGCAGAGTTATTGGACTGCAATCATCAAGTTTCTACCCACCATGCCTGTCCCACTTCTTTAGCAATGTGATCACTCTTTTGGTGACTTGACCTGGGATAGAACCCTCGTCAAACCAACGGTTGAACACATCTGTCAGAATCGGTACAAACATGTGCGACAGCCTCAAATACAATTCGTAGGGCAAATGATCACGTCCCGGCGATTTGTTGTAGCTGACCTGCTTCAATGCAGCCAAGACCTTGCGCTCAATAACCTTGTCTTCACAACCAGCTGCTCTAGCCACATCGAGGGGAGAGTCAGCCAAATAGTTGCCAAACTCCTGGACTGGGAGGTTGGGCAGTTGGGTGAAGCGCTCCTTGAAATGCTCCCAAAACCCCTAGCAGATCTCCTGAGTTTATTGCAAGTTACGTCCGTCCAGGTGCCTGACTTTTTCAATTTACTTATCTGAGCCATGCCTAGAAACTTCCTTACGCTTATCAGAGTCAGAGTTCACAGTTTCATTGGAAACTTTCCTTAGTCTAGCCCTAACTACTTGGCTCTCGTAATGCTTGCTAGCCTCGTGTCGTAAATCCTGCTTAGCTAGTTCTATACTTACAGTATCTTCTCCGCAGCCACCAACCACTTCATATTACCAGTAGTCTGGGGCGGACTTGCGTTTCTAAAATTTTGTACGTGGGTGTTTTTGTATTTTAAAATTAAGAAAGTTTTTTTTATGTTTTCATTACAAACACACACAAACATAAATACATACACACATATTCGCTAACAATTATGTCCGAGAGTGGTACGCTGGAGAATTGGGGGAACTTGTTGTAACTCGTGTTCAAGTTATAAATTTAGATTTATGGATATTCCATTTTATACGTTTTTAAAGCGACACACGTGTTGAACCTCCATCCCCGACACGAGCACTGCCATTTTGAGTATATGTTTTCTTGAGGGTCGGAAATAAACAGGAACGTACAACGGTGAAGAAAATGTAATAATAAAGAGACG
This sequence comes from Sepiola atlantica, assembly GCA_963556195.1. Lineage (NCBI taxonomy): Eukaryota > Metazoa > Mollusca > Cephalopoda > Sepiida > Sepiolidae > Sepiola > Sepiola atlantica. The sequence goes on along the minus strand of OY744522.1, from coordinate 92,634,135 downwards.
TTTGCGATTACATATATACATACATTTCTTTTCTCACAGAGAAGGTCTGTTAAAGAACTCATGTAAGAGAGACATAATGCAACATGATACATGAAAGGGGGTTCACATTTACTCATGTAATTATTAAAGGTAATTCTATGCAAATGCCCCAAACCCAATTGAAATAAACACGTAATACAACTTACTGTGAATATGCCTGGGAACTATTCTACACAAGAATGCTACGACCAGTGTTGAAAGTGCCATGCCGAAATGGCTAGCTGTCTATGGATATCCGTCTAAACTGCCATAGAAATGAGGGCGCTATTTAAGTCAATGTTACTGATCTAAAGGAGATAACTCAATTGTATTTGTAGCAAAACCTGACGAAGTAAGGGAGATAACTTTTTAAAATTTAAATCAGAAAATAAAACACTTTTTAATTGGTTACGTAACTTTTTGATTTTCATTTAAATTAATATTTTTAATATATACAATAAATAAATAGTATTTTTTTTAATATTGTTGAAAAAATCTTAAACCAAAAAATTCCTCATTTAGATTGTAAAAAAACATTGAATTATCCCAAGTTGTTGTTTTCCTTATTTAATTTTTTTTAAATGAAAAGATTATGTAGCAAATGAAAACGTTGTTGTTTTCCTCATTTCAATAAAAAAAAAAGAAGTTATTTCGTTTCTTTTGTCAGGTTCTGTTACAAAATACCATTGAGTTAACAGCATCAACTCTTCAATAGCGCCGAAACGAGATCTGACAACACAGCGTCAGCGGCGTGAAAACCATGTAAAAATTGATAGACAGACAGACAGACACGTCCGCCGTCTTGAAAGCCCAACTAAGGAAGAGACTAACCCTTGATTTCGAATATCACACTACGCATGTGCAAGTCTTTTTATACTTCAAAATTGAAGAGTTATTCTCACTTGTTGCGGAGGTAACTCGAAAATAGTTTAAGAAACGTAACTCGAATATACTAGTCCAACAAAGTAAATATGAATAGGCTATCTTCTTGAATTAGTAGTGGGAAATGGCAGTGGTAAAGAAGCGGATACCAGTGTGTGTGTTATAAATTGTGAAAACATGGGATTACCTGGCAAACGGTCTCGATGCGCGCTCTGCAGGGCTGGACCGCCCAAAGAGCGGCAAGATGGCGTCCTAGGCTTAATATCGCCAGGTAATCCCGCGAAATCTCGTGTTCTCTCGCGGAGACGAGAGTCCAGTTTGATATAAAAACGGGTCGCTGGAGGCAAGACGGCAGAAGGCTGAGAGCGTAGTCTACGAGGGACGACGTGGAAAGAAGAAGAGAAAGAAGAAGAGAAAGAAGAGAAAGAAGAAGAAGAGAAAGAAGAAGAAGAGAAAGAAGAAGAAGAGAAAGAAGAAGAGAAAGAGGAAGAAGAAGAGAAAGAAGAAGATAACAAAGTAGAGAAAGAAGAGGTGGAAGATTAATTTTTTTCTGCTACAAGCTATTTTCGGCATTGTTATGGAAAAATTCGACATCAGATTGATTCCGGAATTCGACGGCTCTCCTGCTGGTCCATCGGTGGTCGAATGGCTGGAGAAGGCCGAGCGTGTTTGCCGGTTGTGCAAAATTAAAGACCCAGCTATGGTCATCCCATTGAGACTCACTAAGGGGGCTTACGCCGTGTACCAGCAGCTCAGTAATGATGCGACCATGGAGCAGATTGCACAGGCGCTGCACGGGGCATTTGGTGCAGATCCTTTTGTTGCCTGGAGGCAATTTTCCGAACGCCGGCTTGGGCCGGGGGAGACAGTGGACGTCTACATGGCCGACTTGAAAAAGCTTGCTGCTCCCTTCGGCGGTGCGAGTGACCGCATATTGGCATGCGCCTTTTTGTCTGGACTTCCGGACGATGCAAGCCGACTGCTGCGAGCATCATTGAGACTCACAGAGATTGAATTGGTGGAGTTGTTGGCGAGAGCACGAAACATCTTGAAGGACGATCGAGAACTGGTCTCTGCAGTGGTTGACACCTTGGACTCGCCAGCAGAGGGCCTACGATGCTATACATGTGGTGGCCCCAACCACTTCTCCAGAGACTGCAGAGGCGGCACAAGGCGCACCCCAAATTATGGAGCACGAAAAGTAATACGGTGTTACCAATGCAATAAGCCAGGCCACATAGCACGGAATTGTCCGGGAAACGGGCAAGGGGAGGACGCCGCAGCGCTAGCACCCTCCCCAAAGCGGCATTGAACAAAGCGCTTCCTGCAGTGACAGTTCAAGTTGATGGGTGTAAACGTTCAGCGCTGGTTGACACCGGCTGTACCCAAACCCTCCTTCGAAAGGAATGTTGCACCACATGGAAGAAACGACAGATCCCCGTCCTGACTGTCGGCAAAGGCTCATTAGTGTGTTGTGGATCCAGTGTTGTTCATATCAGCATTGACAATGGCCCCCCGGTGGCTGTGACGGTGTTGGTGGTCGATGGGGAGCTGCTCGGATATGACCTTCTCCTTGGAATGGACACTATTACACAGCTAGGCGGAATTACTGTAAACAGCGTCGGTGATGTGAGATTCCCTCGACCAGACAAACAAATGTGTGCAGCAATCACTCTTGACGAACCCGATTTCCACGCAGAATATGACAAGGGCACAAACACATGGACAGCGTCCTGGAAGTGGGCAGGCGACCAGCCACCAGTGTCTTTGCGGAATCGGCTGACAGAGTATCCCCCTCCTGCATGGCTTAGGGGGCAGTACGAGGCAGAACTTCAAGTGTGGCTGGATAACGGCTGGTTAATTCCATACCCAGAGGATGAGCTCGGGCCCCCGCAGGGGCTAATTCCCCTGATGGCTATCAGACAAGAGAACAAGCAGAAAGTTCGACCTGTTCTTGATTACCGGGAACTCAATGAACACGTTGACCCGTACACTTCGGGGGCTGACGTTTGTGCTCATAAACTGCGAGAGTGGCGACGGCAGGGTGCGGAAGCGGCCATACTGGACTTGCGAAGAGCTTACCTACAAATACGTGTTGAGAAATCGCTGTGGCCATTCCAGACGGTGGTAATCAAAGGAACTCGCTATTGCTTGACCAGGCTGGGGTTCGGCTCGAATGTAGCCCCGGGCATCATGACGGCGATCATGCGGGCGATCCGGCGTCAGGATAAAGCTGTGCAACAGGCGACATCGTCTTATATAGACGACATTTTTGTCAATGAGAGCCTGCTGTCTGCCCAGGCGGTCAAAGAACACTTTGAGCACTTCGGGTTGTCGTGCAAGGAACCGGAGCGGCTGCAGGATGGGGCGAAAGTGCTCGGGCTGCAGGTGAGCGGAAGTGCAGATGGCCTCCAATGGGGAAGGGGCGGTGAAATCCCGGAAATCCCATCTACCATCACACGTCGGAGCACGTTTTCCGTGTGTGGAAAACTGGTGGGTCACTTCCCTGTGTGTGGGTGGCTCCGAGTGGCTGTGGCGGCTATAAAGCGACGGGCAACTTCTTTGTCAACAGGATGGGACGATGAGGTGCGTGATCCTTCCCTGCGAAGCATGCTGGTGGAAGCTGTGGCCAGAGTGACCAATGATGACCCTGTACGAGGGAGCTGGTGCGTCGATGGGAGTGAGTTTACAGTTTGGGTGAACGCCAGCTCACTTGCCCTTGGCGTTGCTCTGGCAGTCAACGGAAGTATAGTAGAAGATGCCTGCTGGCTCCGGCCAGAGAATGACGCTAAGCACATAAACCTAGCTGAACTCGATGCTACACTGAAAGGAGTCAATCTAGCGCTTCAGTGGCAGGCTAGCGTCCTCCACGTTATCACGGATTCCACGTGTGTGCATCGGTGGATGACCGATGCCTTGAACGGAAAAGCACGGCTGACAACGAAGGCATCGGCCGAAATGTTAATCCGGAGGCGGCTTGCTACCCTAACCGAAACCATCAATGAATACAACTTGGTCATAGATGTGACACTGGTGCAGTCCTGTTTGAATCGAGCGGATCGATTGACCAGAGTGCCTCGCCGTTGGCTGGACCTGCAGAAAGAAGTGAACGAACCAGCACCTGTAAATTGTGCTGCGGTGGGACGTAGACTCAGCCCAGAGCGTATCGCTGATGTCCATTGCCAAAGCGGGCACCCTGGTGTAAACCGAACCTTTTACTTCGCCAGGTTGGTTGACCCCTCTGTGTCACGGAGGGCTGTGAAATCTGTTGTGAGAAGTTGCAACACCTGCCAATCGATCGACCCAGCACCTGTCCGGTGGAAGAAGGGCACACTCGGTGTGAAGTATAACTGGGATAGGATTGCGATGGAAATAACTCACTACAACGGGGGGAATTTCTTGACCCTTATTGACTGCGGACCGTCCCGATTTGCATTGTGGCGGTCCCTTCGCCGGCAGGATACGGCTGCCATTGTCCATGAGTTGGAAAGTGTGTTCCTTGAGCGTGGCCCTCCTTCTGAGATATTGACCGACAATGGCCCCGCTTTTGTTAGTGCACCGTTCAAACAGTTTGTAGATGGCTGGGGTGTCCGTCTGCGTTTTCGGTGTGCCCATGTGCCCAGTGGGAACGGAATTATTGAGCGCAACCATAGGACTATCAAGACCATCGCAGCGCGGAAGGGGTGTACGGTGGCTGAAGCAGTCTATTGGTATAACGTCACCCCTACGGACGATACTTCACCCTCCACCGCGCCAGCTAATGCGCTACATACATACCATGTCAGGGCGAGAGGTTTGGAGAGCAGCTTACTGCCCGAACCAGAACCTCCACAGGAGAAAATGAAAAAAGGAGATGTCGTTTGGGTTAAAAAACCCCGAGGCCAGTGCACGACTCGTTACGGAACCGGTCGTGTCACTGAAGTGATCAGCCCGCAGGCGGTGCGAGTTGATGGAGTACCCCGTCACATTAAAGACTTAAGATCGGTATTCCAAACGCAGCTGCCATTTAACGAGGATACTGACATTGAATCCGTGACCAGCGAACCATCATTCTGGTTCATGACGGCTTCATCGCGCAGCGACACTGAGAGTGATAGCCTTGAATGTACTGACCCTCCTACTGCTGATGAAAGCCCGGACAGTGATGCTGCGATGCGCAGCCTCAGGTTCGCTGACCTTCCTGCCACGGAAGACAGCACGGATGACGATGAGGCCCCGAATCCCCCTCCCCGAAGAAGCACTCGAAGAAAAAGGACACGGCCTCCCTGCTCTTTCTGTGATAATGAGATCAGAGGGGGGAGTGTGTTATAAATTGTGAAAACATGGGATTACCTGGCAAACGGTCTCGATGCGCGCTCTGCAGGGCTGGACCGCCCAAAGAGCGGCAAGATGGCGTCCTAGGCTTAATATCGCCAGGTAATCCCGTGAAATCTCGTGTTCTCTCGCGGAGACGAGAGTCCAGTTTGATATAAAAACGGGTCGCTGGAGGCAAGACGGCAGAAGGCTGAGAGCGTAGTCTACGAGGGACGACGTGGAAAGAAGAAGAGAAAGAAGAAGAGAAAGAAGAAGAGAAAGAAGAGAAAGAAGAAGAAGAGAAAGAAGAAGAAGAGAAAGAAGAAGAGAAAGAGGAAGAAGAAGAGAAAGAAGAAGAGAAAGAGGAAGAAGAAGAGAAAGAAGAAGAGAAAGAGGAAGAAGAAGAGAAAGAAGAGGTGGAAGATTAATTTTTTTCTGCTACAGTGTAGACTGATGACATGGTCTGATGTGTTCAAGTTTTGCAGGATCCATTGCACCACTTTTGATAGGGAGGTTAGCAACATCCACATGGCCACTCCTGTGAGTTCCTGATTCTAAAAAAAAAAAAGAATCGGGATTAGCAATGCCAATAAAACAGATTCAAGCAACTCAACAGACCATTATTTGCTTGTTCATAGACAAATGGGAAACAGCAGCAGCAGTAGCAGCAATTGTTATTTTAAAGTATCAACAAAAGCTAAAATCAGCAGTTTCTTTCAACCAACCACAAGCATGAGAATATTCACTTCCAAATTTCGCACATAATATAAAAACCCAAACACATAGATTTCTTTCTCTCTCTGCAGTTTTCTGAACTCTCATTTATTACTAACTCTTTATTTTTGCTTGTCTTAACAAGTTGTCAATAAATTCTATATATTTATGTATGGACAGACTTTGTCATTCTTCTTTTGTTATTGCCTTATCCTAAACATTGGTGACCCCTCTGTCATATTGGTGACCTCGTCAATTCTTCAACAGTAATAACAATATTAATAATAAAAATAATAACAACAATAGCAACAATAATAATCTCTATTATAAAATTAAAATAAAATTATGAGACAACTTCACGTGTGTGTGTGTATTTTTCGTGTCAATATAACTTTTATAATTACACATTGAATTATTATTTTGTAATTTAGTATTAAATCGGATATTTATTGAAATCGACAATGCAATAGCGTAAAATAAAATAAAATTTAAAAATCTTTTTACCAGCGAGCGATCACTTGTAACAACTCGCATGATAACTCCTAGTGGGTAAGAAATAATAAAAGTAGTCCTAGTTAAAATGATAAAATGACAAATGCAAATAAAGCATCCGAAAGACAAAGTCTGCCTTTGGCTTGAATGAATTCATTTTTCAAACAAGATGGCGACCATTAGCATCCATCTGTTGCCATATTTGCCCGTCCTCATTTTCACAAAAGTCAATGCCGCTCTGTGATATAATACAAAACAAACATAAATTAACAGAGTTGTACTCATTTTCACGGCAATTTGAAAAAAAACAGAAATAATAGAAACGACTTTGTTAATAAACTCGATTTTGAGCTTTTTTTCTTACGTCTGATTTTTCCTTTTGTTTCACCGACTTAAAACGAACACATAAATCGTTTACAATAGTTATCTACAATGAACTGTTTTCAGTAAGTATTGCATTTATATTCGAATCAGAAAAGTTTTGAATAATATGCATTGTGGTTCAATGTTTGCTCATGTAGACTATGGGATCGGCAAGTTAATGTCTACTGCTGTGTCAGTTACGCTAGCAGGCAACTGTGCGGGCTAGAAAACGTCTCACGCCTGCCAGCATCCTATATCTCTATAAAGCCACTATTCGCTCGTGCATGGAGTATTGTAGTAACATCTGGGCTGGTGCACCAACCACTACTCTCTCTCTTGGACAGAGTGCAAAAATAAAGAGTCTCTAATCTACTAGGTCCTGCACTGTTTACCAAGCCCCAGCCCCTGTCCCATCGCAACAATGTTGCATCTCTGTGCTTGTTTTACAAGTACTTCAATGGAATGTGCTCCGACGAAATTACTGCACTTTTACCACCTCAACGTAATACCCCCGACCAACACGATTAGCAGCAAAATCCCACCCCTTCACTGTAGAGGGCTTCAGATGCCGGAAAACTTTCTACTCTGATAGCTTCTTTCCTAGGACCGCTTTCCTTTGGAATTTCCTTCCTGCTCACTGTTTCCCCGATTGTACCAATACGCAGAAAATTAAATGTAATGTGAACAAACATCCTGCTGCCTAACTCTCCACTTAGGATGCCCTCTATAAATCTGACTCCTAATCACGGTAGCCCCTATGTCTCAGTGGCAATGTGCCTTGTTTGGGGTGAATAAAAGTAAAAAACAAGATACAAAATGAGTCTTTAAGACTACTTTTTTTAAATACCACCACAGTAAGTCCTTTTAGGTGTTCAATATATTTATTTTCTATTTTTAGAAATTAATGAATAATAATAAAGTGCTCCCCGTTTAAATTGAAATGTTTGCTAAATAAAACGTGTTCTCAAATTAATGCAAACATAAAAGACAAAATTATAGGAATAAGACAAATTACAATTTTATCCGGCCTTTAGGATAAGGTCAAAGTGTAGTATCCAGTGAACCTCTTGACTAGGTCTTCATTTCTCTCGACGAGGTATTTGCTATCAACAAATATAAAAGGAGAGAAGCTTGGTTTTAGAAGTGTTAAAAGTAACAAGCAACCTTTTCTCCATTTCACCACATTCTCCAGATACGAAGAGAGAATGAGCAATATATTGATCAGCAATGTTCTTAGAAGTGCTGCCATAGACAGCTGCGTCGTTTGTATAGATGTCAACAAATGATATCAGTGACAGCCTTGAAAAGAATAGAAGAAAGAATCGCTTTTTTATAGTAAATTGAAATATTTACGTTATTTTTTACATATCTCTAAAAGTGTTGTATATTTAGTATATTTTTCTGGCGCCAGATGAAATGCTAACATGATTTTCAAAATACAACGACAGAACACGGTCTTCTAGAGAAGTGAAAGGTGCTTGTTGGAGACCGCCCATTTTGTAGTAGGGTAGCTGCGCCTATGTTCATCTGACTGACCTTGTTTGAAAAGAAGAAAAAGGGTCACCAAATTTTCGGTTGAAAGGACAAACATGTCTACAATTTAAATCAACTTTATTCCACAGATTCATCAACACAGAATATGTCGAGAAAAATTTAGGAACACAAGAATATAAGGCATGTTGGTTCAGCCGGCATGTATGTACAAAAGAAATGGAATTGAGTCCAGCAGTTTCATGTTGCCTAGCCAAGTCGTTGCTAGAAACGAAGAAAGGAATATGACGTCTGTTCACATTGGCATCGCAACTGGAATTTTTACCTCGCCTCCTGTCCAAGCCATGGTGAGAGGTGAGCAAGGTAATATGACGTTTTGTCAACGCTCAAAGTCTAACTGTTTGTAAAAGGCACAAAACTGCCTTGAGCAGAAATGGAAAAAGGCCGCACATATGCAAAGGGTTTTAATCGACCGATGTATCACTACGTGAGTCTGAACATACCTGAGTTATCTCACCGAACCATGTGATTACATGCAAGTGCAAAAAAAATATCTTAATTATGTAACTCCTACAGTCTTTTAAAAAATTTTTTTTTATTATTTAACTTAGTTCACCCCAAACAAGGCAAGTTACCACTAGACGTATGGGGTTACTGAGAATTAGGGTGAAAGTTTGAGGGTCATTCTGAATTAGGAGCTGTGCAGCAAGATGCTTGTTCACTTTAGTTTTAAATTTCTGTATGTCGGTACAGTCGGGGAAACAGAGAGCAGGGAGGGAGTTTCAAAGGCCGGCAACTCGAGGAAAGAAGCTATTGGAGTAGAAGGCTCTCTGGCATCTGATGACCTCCCAGTGAATGAATGTGATTTAGCTGATTGTCGGGTTGGTCGAGTATATTTATGTCAAGGGGGCACCAGAGCAGCAAGTTTATTGGAGCACATTCTATTGAAGTATTTGTAAAACAAGCACAAGGATGCAACATTGCAGAGATGGGACAAGGGCTGGAGCTTAGTGGATAGTGAGGGCCCTATTAGATTAGAGACTCTTTTTATGGACCTTGTCTAAGAGGGAGAGACTAGTGGATGGTGCACCAGCCTAGATGTGACAACAATACTCCATGCATGGGCAGATGGTGGCTTTGTAGAGATATAGGATACTGTCAGGTTTGAGAAATTTTCTAGCACGGTAGAGGGAGACCGCTTTCTTTGCAGCAGCCTTGGCAATGTCTTCTATGTATTTGTTCCAATTCATGTTACCTGTGAATGTTAGGCCAAATAGTTTGAACATAGATACTGAGGTAGAGGTTTTTTGTAGTTTTTGAAGGAAAGGAGCGTTGTCTTAGCAGCATTAAATATAACCATCTATTATGAACCCATTCCACTACACTTGTCACTTCTAAAGATTCAGCAATTGCCTCGGATATGTGCACTTTCGTTTTACCTCCATCATGAGAGTAGAGCAAGGTGTCGTCAGCAAATATACCCATCTGAGACACAATGTCATCAGGGAAGTTGTTTATGAAAATCAGGAACAATAAAGGTTCAAGGATCGATCCATGGGGTACACCTGCATTTATGTCATGCTGTTTGGAGGAACGGTCATCAAGGACAACCTTGATCTTTCTTTTAGATAGGAAGGATCTAATTATATTAAATATTCGTCAAGTAAATGGCTAAGCTAGTTTTTCGAAACAAAATTCTGATTTTGGTTTTAGCTGTAATTTGGGGGCGTGGCTTGTGTTTTCGCCCACACCGTCAGTCAGTCAACTTTATAGGATTGGGACAAATATCAATCCTATAGAATTTCTAATATAAAGTTGTAACTGTATCAGTTATCTCCTCCTTTCAAACATAACTACACCGGTTGGCCGTTAGGTGTCGCTTTTTCACCGACAGGTGGCACTGAAAAGCGACACCAGAGTTATCTGCCCTTCGGATTATAAAAACCGGTGCAAACGGAAAATCACCCTCTTGTCTATTCAACTGTCCTCGCAGAACGACGCTGAGACAGCGCTCCGTCTCACGCTCTTTTCTCTTCAACTGGCCTCGGCAAAGCAACAACCAACACACGTTTCTTCCGTCAACACGTGTTTCAAACAACGGTAAGAGTTCTCAACTCATTTTCTTTGTCTTTCCACGTACACACATGTTCAATAAATCTTATTTGAACTACCTCATTTTGTTTATTAATTATTACTCTGTCTTTGCATGCAACATTGCTTGATTTAACGAACACGCTTATAGTCGCGGAAACACGACCCTCGCGACACCAACATAACTAATTGAAATTAATGCAGTTTAATGTATATTTATTGTCAATCAATATAATATTAACGATCCACATGGAAACGCGAAAGACGTTGGACATTCTACGTTTTCAACAACCCAATTTCTGTTTTCAAAAGACGTTCACTGAAATAAACATAACAAAACCATTTCTGCTTCTTACTTCAAAATGGAACTAATTTGTTGCTGCTTGAAAAAAAAAACGGTGGCTTCTACGGCTTTAAAATGAGGATTGCGAAGCAATTTCTGTTTTTACATTGAAATTGAAAATCGAAAAAAGAATGCAAAACGAAACTTTTCACATCCGATTTATATAAAAAAAAATACTTAGGAAATTAAATTCATTGGAATGCATTTAAATTGCTTCGTAAACATAAGAGTTGAAACAAAAATAATTAATTTTTCTGTGACTTTTCGAATTTTCAAATGAATTTGGAAGCCTTTACACTTTTGAATAGAAAATTGTTTCTGACTTTAATATCCTCATCCACTACTTGTACAAATAGAGATTAAAATGAGTTTAACGTAACAAATTTACTTACAGTTTTGGATAGCTTACCAATATAATAGTAAAAATATAGCGGGTCTGACATATAGATGGCGCAACTAATAAAAAAATCCATATGATTTTTATAAAGTATTAACCTTCAAATGGCATGTGTGAAAATTTGAGCCCAATCAGATTATTAGTTTACAAATTAGTTATTTAAGTGAAGCTATTCTCGCAAATTTTCCAAACGATGGAAGATCTGAATTCTGTGTGTTGATAAAGCATTGCTTTTTGATGGAAAAAAAGTGGTGTGCTGACTTTAAACGTGGTCGTACATACACGAATAATGGTGAATGTTCGGGGTCACCCAAATTCACCAGTTGTCCCAGAAAACATTAAAAAAATCTGCAAACTCGTTTTGGTCAATCGTAAATTAAAGTTGTGTGAGATAGCAGAGGAATTGAAGATATTAGGAGGCAGTGTAGTCACCATTTTGTATGAACATTACTGCTTACAGTCTATGAAAAAACAATAACACATCAACTATTCAGAGCATTGTTTGCAACTGTTTAAAACAGTTTTTTGTGTCAATATTTGACAATGAATGAAACATGGATCTACCACTTTACTCCAGAATCAAATCAGCAGTCAGCTGAGTGTGCATCAGCAGGTGAAAGCCGTCCAAAGCTACAAAATATGCAAACATCAGCAGGCAAGGTTTTGGCCTTCGTATTGGGATATTCAAACTATTTTGTTCATCGATTACCTTGAGAAAGGAAAACCGCTCAATGGCGAATATTATGTAACATTATTGGTGCGTTTGAAGGAAGAAATCGCCCTAAAACGGCCACAAATGAAGAAGACAATGCACCATGTCACAATTCGATCGCAACAATGGCAAAACTATATTAATTGCATTTCGAATTGTTTCTGCACCCATCCTATTTTCTAGATCTGTGCCCCAGCGACTACCGGTTATTTGTAGACCTCAAAAGAATGCTTCAGGGAAAGAGATTTGGCTCTAGTGACGAAGTGATATCAACATCTGAGGTGTGTTTTGAGTCTAAAGACAAATCGTTCTACAAAACAGACATAGAATTGTTAAAGAAGTATTGAAATCGGTGTATAACTCAAGAAGGAGACTATGATGATGAATAAAATCAAATTTTGCTTAAAAGTTGTTGTTTTATTAGTTAGGCTCGGGACTTATTGAGTGATGTGTTAAGTATATTTCATTTTGATTGTGTGGTCTTCATTCGCACTTAACATCCATAAAAAGGAAATGCGACGTTTTACTTTATTTTATTTATAACTTGAAAATTATAGAAATTAAAAAATAAAAATGGAAATGTTAGTAAGTGGTTCAGAGCTTAGAGCAGGTGTGAACGGTGGTCCTCGACGGTTTAAAGACTATAAATTTAACAAAAATTATTTCAATTAATATCACTTTAAAAAAAGTGGTGTGCTGACTTTAAACGTGGTCGTACATACACGAATAATGGTGAATGTTCGGGGTCACACAACATCCTCCCAACCAATCAATGTTGAGTGGATTCTTGATCTCAACCCCCTAAATCTTCTATATAAAATAGACTTGTTTCCCCTGTAACTTTGACTACACTAGAAAAATAATCAACTGCATCACAGGCTAAACTGATCTGCTCTGCAAACTACCCGGTTCCACCTGTGTGTTCCTACAAAAGAAAAAGTTACTACAAATCCATTCTCTAATTATTACATTTTATCCTGGAAAACTTACTCGTCACACAAAAATAATTTACAAAGAGGAGGTAGCTCGTCCTTTTACCGACTCTAATTTTTCTACTAATCCTTCCACTTACAACACCGTGTGATTTCTTTACATAGGCGACATTTTCACAAATCACCGGTAAATTAAAGAATAACAGAATAGTATTCTTTCATTCCTAAGAAATTCTATTACTATATTACGATACACAGAAATAGTTTTAAAACGAACACACAGATAAACATCCATTCTGTAGCCAACGAATAGGGAACCTTCAGATTGCCCTTGACCAGTTTTGTTAACACGAGTTTGGGATGCTTGTTTCTTTATGCGATTTATCACGTCTCAGTATTTATCCAAATATTCGTAAAAACGAGTCTGGGATGTTTTCCATTTAATGCCTGCTACTAATGGAAATTTTATTACTACACTGTCTCTAAACTCAACTCTAACCTCTCACCCTAGCTAACCCTAACCTTAGCTACCTCCCCCTCCACCAAAAGATAAGGTAATGTCTGGCAGGATGATCTCATGACAGCAGAACGATACTACACTGTAAGGGTATGATGAGGGGGGATGAAAGGGGTTATCCTTTTATCTTCTTGTAAAGAAACAGAACAACGAAAAGTATTTCTGTAACTATAACAAAAAGGGGTTTTATTAACTCAAGGTTACCTATACCGTTTGGTATAGGTAGAAGAGAGAGGGATGGTGTCCGTCTGAGGAAGAGGAAGAATATAAGAGTCCTTAGGGCTGCTGTAGTAGTCGTCGAGTGGGCGACGGCGGCAGGAGAGAGAGCGTTTCCTCGTTCCTCGCTGGTGCTCTCTGCGATGTGTCCAAGCTGGTGCCAGGAGGTCGTCTGATTTTTTTCCGAGTGCCCTAAGGGAACAAAAGTAGTCCCTTAGGGAACTAACGATATTACTGCACCCTCTCATTTGATTGGACAAGCCAGCTCACAGGGACAGTGATTACACATTCAAAAGAAGTCCCTATTGGTGACTGCGACAACACTATCTCCCTCAAATGCCTGGGAGAATGGTATCATAACGAACGAACATATACTACATGTTCCCTCCCCCCCCCCCTCCAAAGGAGGGGGTACTGTCTTGGAGTGTTGTATCATGACAGACACTATGGGGGATATCCAATAAATATGGCACAGGTAAAAATGGGATAGTAAAGATTGCATAGGTAAAAATGTCACAAATGGATGAATAGGAAAAATGCCACATGAGAAAAATATAGATGAATATCTTACAATTACTTTATCAAAATCTAAAATACAATACATAAAGAGAAAACATTAAAAAATTAGTCAAATTAAAATTAAAATTATACTTAAATTTAAAAGTAAAAAATTAAAACCCTAACCCTACATTTTCTAAATTCGCCTCTGGGGTTATTTATTATTCTTATTCCTTACTTAACCATAACCCTAAATTTTTCTAACCCCCCCCCCCCCTCCTGAGTTCATTTATTAGGCTTGTCTCTGACTTATACAGTCAACAACTAGTAATATATAATTAAAACTAGTGGGGTCACGGTCATGTCTTGAGGTGCATGATAGGGGTCCCCTGAGAAAAAGGTTAGGAACCACTACTCTATTTTCTTGCTTTGTGCCATTTTTTTCTATTTATTCACTAGTGCCATTTTTACTTGTGCCATTTTTACTTGTGCCATTTTTACCTTGCCATTATTATTGTGCAGGTTTTTCCTAGAGTATCCAACAGAAGAAGAAAGGGGTGAAAAAAAAAACAAATATTCAAAAAAATAACTGTTACCATACACAATTAAAGTTACTTTTCTACCTACCTGCCTAATTTTTTTGTTTAAAAGTATTTTTAAGCGCTTTTATTTACATATTTTATCGATGACTTTGGAGCGTTGTAAAACCTATGTATTCAAGATGGCGTCGAGTGCAAAACCACTCGTGTCGAAAATCGCTCAAAAATCGAAAATTCAACAAAAATACAGCTAATAACTGTCACCAATCGGCCGAAAATTTAATGTTCAACCGAGCTGTATATTTCTATTACCTGTATTTTTTTAAATTTTCGATTCTTTGGCATTGTTATTACGACCTCACGTTTTCTCATGGAAACTTCCGGTGAAAATTTTTGAATTACAAGACTGAGAAGGGAGCGATAAGACATGTAAATAAAGGCGATTTAAAATACTTTAAAGCACAAAAAATTAGGCAGGTAGGTATAAAAGTAACTTTTCCTGCTTGTGTGACAAGTATCCGCTGGCCCCACGAGAGTCAGGAAAACTCTAATAGCGCACTAGTATGCATTTAGTGAAAATGCTATACTGGGAGAGAGCCCTACGAAATGGAGCGAGGGTATGAAACTAGTGTGAATTTTGCTTAAAAATGGAATTATCAGTGCATAAGAGCAGGGTGCTTAGAAGTCTGCGAAAATCATGCAAACAGTCACGGTTAATTATGAAGGAGAGCCCAAAGCGATTGACCAGCTCTACTCAGAACAACAAAGGAATCTTTGCCATTTTTGTTTTATTTTGCTATCATTTTTCGATGACAAGTCTAAAACAAACCCTCTCCGATAAACAGGGTTGGAAAGACTTAATTGGTTGTGACCAGACAAAGAGAAATAAAATTGTCTTAACCTGTCGTGGGCGAGCTAGAGTGAGGAAGAGAAAGGAGGTGACGGGAGAAGATGATATCAGCCACAATATTTTAAATAAAACAGGATTGGACTTCGCGCATGAAGAGAGTCGTGTTAAGTTCGCGAGAAAGAACGTACGAGAGAAATTCTGCTCCTTGACCATCGCACTCGACTATCATAAAGGAGGAATGCGTGCCTGCTTGATTTAGAGGAATTCTTTTCATGGACAATTGACAACCACAACAGACTCGCTTGTGTAATTTAGATTCTTCCTATTTTTTGTTTTTATAGTTCTTCCAGAGAAAACACACAGAGTTGAACTTTATTTTGCAATCAACCAGGTGTAATTTGATTTCATAAATAGTTTTGAAATAATTATTTTCCTAAAGAAAATGCAAAAACCCAGATTGAGTTGAATGTCATTTCATTTTTTGTTCTGCTTGAATGACCCTTCCTTCTGCAGAGATAACCGATAACTGTGATTGCTCACTGTTATAAACAGTCACGACGTGGGGAGTGTTTTAGTAACTAGACGAGAACCCTCGATATCGGCAGCCTTCATCCAGACAACAAGTTCAGCAGATCAACGCCCAGTGACCGATCGATCTCAGGGACGGCCAGACCGGTGACGTCATCACATCGTCCCGACCAGTGCAAAGGATTAGGGTACACTTGTGGTAACAGTTATTTGTTGAATATTTGCTTTTTTCATCTCTTTTTTCTTCTGTTCGATACTCTAGGAAATACTCGACTGTGCATCGAAAAATGGAAAAGACCCTAGGTGGGTATTTTAAAATCCTGCTGGAACACTGTGACTTTTAATCATCTTTAGAAACAAAAAAAAAACACCAAAATCTTTCAAACTGTTGCAGCCAACCTAAAAAAAAAAATTAGTAACAGATGTTCAATATGTCCTTTTTTTTTCAGATAGAAATCGATAAAAAAAGTCTGACAACAGCTGACGTTTTGATGAGTTCTATTCCTTAACATTTCTCCGCCTTATTGCCATTGCCCGCCTTTAATACACACATCCCGTCCAAATAATCAATCGCAACACACTTATTCTTATTATCCACTGTTTCACTACGTTTTTAAGATTTAAGGCTCAATTTGATTTAAAATAAAAAATTAAAAAAATAAAAAATAAAAATAAATAAATAAATAAAACTTACACTCATCCCACTATTTGTAGAAAATAAAATTATATATTGCTATATTAATTAAATTTTGTGACCACTTCATGCGTGTCTGTATATGTGTGTGCTTTTGCACGACCGTCATAATATAAGGTCTGTCAACT
This sequence comes from Sepiola atlantica, assembly GCA_963556195.1. Lineage (NCBI taxonomy): Eukaryota > Metazoa > Mollusca > Cephalopoda > Sepiida > Sepiolidae > Sepiola > Sepiola atlantica. The sequence goes on along the minus strand of OY744522.1, from coordinate 92,617,437 downwards.
TAGTCGAGTTTTTCTGGTGACGTCATTGATAGTGGGAGTAAGAACCACTATTAATGAGGACCGTAAGTGTCCGAAGGTGCTTAATGTGCATGCGTCCATCTGGAATCAGAGCAAGTAATCAGAGCAAGCAGACCCACGTCCATAGGATTATTCATTCACTTGGAAATCATTATTTACTTGTTCCTGCTATTGTGACTTTATTCCCCTGCCAAGAGCACGACTACTCTCCTAAAGATTATTCATTCACTTGGAAATCATTGTTAACTTGTTCCTTTTTTCAAACGTATTTCCTTTTTAATAGATGTCAAGTGCGAAAGAAAATAAGAGGAACATGGCATCCAACAATTAAGGCATTACGTTTGAATTTTAAGTCTTCAAAAAATTAATTAAAATTTTATTTTGAGATAAAAAAAATACAATTTTAGACTAATTAATGTTTCATCCCCCCCCCTCCCCCCCAAAAAAACATGACTGTTTTAATTTATTACAAATTTTTACTATATTGTAAATAAACTTCGTTTTGCAAAAAAAAAAAAACCCAAAAAACACATTTTAATTTATTTCAATAAATGTTCTATTAATTAATTATTTGGAAATATTGATTTTCTGTTACTTTACTGAATTCGTAATCTTTTATGTTTGATTTACTTTTAAGTTATTTTTTTCGGAAATGAGAGCAACTGTTATCAAATTATTCAGCTAAAACTAATGATAATGAAATGTTTATATAAAGAATAAAACTGTCTAAGAATAGGGATTTGTCTTCTTCTTGTGTTTATAAATCAAGAGATATTTCCATGCAGTATAACTGATACTAGTCTTTTCATTCGATGTAGACCAGATTGTCATAACAATCAACTCAAACATTAAAAATAACCCGGAAAGAATTAACTTATTTAAAGAATGAATATTAAATCAGACAAATTATTTTTCAAAGAAAAATGTTCATGTTTTCAAAAATTCATGACAGCACCATTTTATTATTAAGTATTAATTTAATGTTTTCTGTCTAGCCTACACAAATTACACGATATAATACATTTGCACTAAGATTGCTAATAAAGTAAGGGGTTAATTATATTGCGTGATCATTAATTGATAAATACTAAATATTTCATTAAAATTAGTCGATTTCCTGAATTTTGATGAATTTTTAAATGAAGGGAGTGCTCAAAATGCCCATAGGCTGACTGTTTGACAGATCTCGATTGTTACTTTATATCATGGCGTCATTTTCCAGTGCTCTGGCTTCCTTTGTGATGACTGTGGCTTTTGTCTCTACACATTATTATTTTTTTATTTACAACTAATCGATTATTTATTGAAATAAAAATGCAATAGTATAAAGTTCTAAAACAAACTTTTAAAAAATCATAATTAAAAAAGAAATTAATTATCAAATTACATCTGTCAGAATACATTTTCATTTATTGAACAATTCATCGATTTTAATTAATTTTTTCGTAACTCTTCGAAATTTGAATTTAATTTGGAGGCATTTAAACTGTCGAATAGAAAGTCATTTATGGCTTTAAAATTCTTAGCAAATCCTCATGTATCAAAATATTGAAAGTTTTTGAATAATTTTATAAATAGAGATTTAAACAACATTACATCAACAAAATTAGTTATAGTTTTATAACAATTTTGATTAATTTATAATTTAATGACCAAACGATACCATAATGATTAAATTTAACTTTCAAAATCTTATTAAAAAAAATCATTTGTTAAAAAAGAAAACGGCAAGCGAAACAAAAATGAAAGTGAAAAGACTCCCGGTCAACGTCTGGTAGGTACAACTAATTAAACATATTTTACTCAAATAATTTATAGAAGTGTATTTCAATGCAATTAAAATCTTAAATATGTAGTGAATGAAAAATAAAGTAATAAAATAAATAATAAATAATCAGAGCTAAAATAAGAAAATTAAAAAATCTAAAATTCCCAGCATGCAATGCGAGAGAGATATTTAATATCGGAAACTCAGAGAAAAATGCAGGCTTTCTATAAGAGACGATTGTTATTACTTTCCACCTCAATGTAAATTGTGTGTAATTAGTTAAACCATTTATTATTGCTTAAATAAACTCTTTTAAAGAACTATTTATCTCCCTCAAGTAAAAATACAAATAAAATAAATACAGGGTATAGAAAGCAGTGAATGTTATTTAAAAGTATTGACTGTCAATTGGACAAAAGCAGTTTCTTTCAACCAGTTACAGACGCAAAAATATTCACCTCAGAATTTTGCATGTAATATACAACTTAAATACAAGCGTTTTCTTTGTCTTTTCCAGTTTTCTTTCAGACAACACAGTTAGTACGTCCCTAAAAAACAGCAACAAGAAACATTTACGAAGTACTAAGCACAGCAACAGCACATAAACACAGCTTATCGAACTCACGTACACACAAGTTCACACATATTCTCATACAGGCTGGATTCTACTTTTCTCATTCAAGAACTACTTACTCATACGCAACTTCATTGGCAGTTTTGCACGTAGTATCCTGGTGTGCTTATCATTGAATGTCGATAAAACAAAGACTGTTAAATATTCATGACTAAAACTTGGTGAACAAGTCAGGAATAAACAGAAATTTATTTGTATCAAATATGGCTGGATTGCAAAAAATATTGTGAATTTTATTAACGTTTCCACGGGTGGCATTTATTTATTTTTTATTTTTTTGCAGATGGTGGTGGGGTGGTGATGGGGCGTCACCCCCTACTAAATAAAAGAACATTCACCAAAGTCATTTATGCTTATACACCAAACTCCTGTTGCGTTAACATCACAAAAATACATATCATTATTTTACTAGCGGAACACATAGAAATTTCACGTCGAATTAATAAAAATAGACTTAAATTTAATTTTTTTATGTACTTATATATATTATTAGGGGAATAAATTTATTGCTTGTCGCCTAAGGTGCTCTCATTTGTGAAGGAGTCAACAGGATTATACAAGCCTCTTTTTGGCGAGCAAAATTTCCTCACTAGAAAAACCGACCTTGTGTCTAACTTTCCCTTGTGGAGAGACAAGTAAATAGGGACAATATTTATTTTGAATTTATTGCCTGTCACCTAATTTAGGGCAGGACATGCTAAACTTGTATCCTAGTCCGGAGGCAAAGTAGTATCGATAACTTTTGATCATGACAGAATTCTATTCATGAATTTATATTCGGTTTGGGAATAATCCATTTTAAAATGAATAAAGTCAAAAAGTTTGACACAGAGCGGCAACAGATAATCCCGGATTTCGTTTTTGCCTTTCATCTTTTGCGATTGAACTACGTATCTCCTATTTCTATAGCAGACATGTTGCATGTTATTAAGCAAACTTGATATTACACATTGATATTCTTAATATTTTTTTAAGTAATCAATTAAACATTTTTTACTGATTTCATAGTCGACCGTGTGTTGCATGGTACTACTCCTGCTTGGACCGCAGCAGTACGCGTTTTGTACACTCTTCCCGATACAGGTTGTGGCGGTACTCATTTCGTATACTCGTTCCTGAAAGGGCCGGGCAGTTCACATGTAATACTCGTCATTTTTAAAACATCATAAATCACATAGTTCATATATTGTTTGCATACCTTAGATTTCTCCCTCACCGTGCAGAGGGTCGCCGTCCCGATGTTGTCTAGTGGATGAATTCTTTCTTCTTTCCTTCCTGCCGTGAACCACGCCGTCCGTTGTCTGCAACAAAAGCTTCTCGACCGACTCACCAAACAACGATCTCTTTAAGTTTCAATTCTTTTTATTATAAGCGTTGTTATTTATCGGCCTGGGCCATTCACTACATTGAGAGAGAGAGAGAGAAAATCACTATTTTATCGTAGTTACTTAACAATTATTTTCTTAACCATTCATAGAGGGGGAAAGGATATCTCTCGCTTGTATTTTCTTAGGGAAATATTTCCCTTATCTGTTGTAAATTACATGGTAACAATCACGTCTCATCGGTTTGCTTCCAAAACCCAGACTGGCTAAACTCGCTTCTCGCAAAGAATGAGTGACGTCACGGATCCCTCTGTTTCCCACGCAAGGGCCTGTGACGTCACAGAGCCTCTCGCAGGTGCACATTGACCCTTGATCTGGGATCTCGTCACACGGTGAACTTGTTACGTCTGTGATTTCTGACTGTAAGAACAGGCCCTATTTTGCACTCGACTGCCCCCGCGCTAATTCGCGCAAGTCAAACCAACGACTTCCAACAGATACGCCCATTCCCATATGGCCATTATGCAACACGTGTTGGACGCCATCTTGAATATACTACCTTTCGAGTTGTCTGTCTATGATGAACTTGTGTTATACAAGGTGACTGCCAGAAAATGTCACCCATGAAATCGTTAATAAAATCCATGCTTGATTCGTCCACCAATTTCGTTCATGAATGTCCAAGAGTCTTTGTTTTATGCAATAAGTAATGTTTTTAGGAATTACTCCTCTTACAAAATAATCAATGGAAAATAACTTTTGTTTTCACCTCTGGACACTAGGGGAACTTCCAAGATGGCGATCTGACCATAGAGACGCATTGACAAACATTCATATTAAATCCATGTGAATCATTCAAATAACTTCTTGTAAACGCAAGTAAATAAATTGTTCTTATCTGTTACATATTCAACAGCGATTTTGTGATTCATTTTGTCTGTAATTGTTATTTCAGTTTATACAACATTAAAAACATACACCCAGTAATTTAATAAATAGTTACAGGCAACAGTTGATAATTGTTATGACAGTGGATGAAAATAATTCACATCCCATCATCTAGCGTCATAACACAAATCAATGGCTTTATATATCACACACGTTTCTAAAGAAAACACAAAAAAATAAATATTTTGACATATGTCACTGGAACGGCAATAAAACATTGCCTCTATATTTACCAAAAAAAAATGATCTTTAAAATAATCCTCATTTCTTCTTTGTACAAGTTACTTAGAAAGCGACCCCCTTTTCGAGCTAGATTTGCTGGCCTATTAGTGGGTCTTAAAATGATGAATAAATTCTCAAAGCCAATCTCGTTTCACCGAACTGATCCGGAGTTGCAACCAACACAGAGTCGCTTGTTTGAGAGCAGCTGCTGCACCTCTAGGCAATGTCTGGCTCAAGGCCATTCCCTCAGCATCATTGGAAAACTTTTTAGACGATGACATTATCATGATTGCTCTCTTACAACGACTGGAGCTCCATTTGTCTTCCACACTGATGCTGCTATGGCCAAACTGTTGACGAACTTGCTCTGCACTTCCTCTCCCACAGATTCAGCGTCGGTCATTCCGCACTCAGTGAGTAAGCTCTTAATTTTCCCGGGTTTGCATCAATTCTCAAGCTAGTAGGCCTAGACATAGGTGATGGTCGTCGACCTGACGGCATGACATTCTTCGCTTTTGAGTCGGGAAGCCACTTGCTCCAACCCTTTCACATTGTCAAAAATTGCGGAATCTGCTGTAATCTGCCGAAACAACAACAAAAACAACAAAAATGATAAATACAGCTCACTAAATGACCGTTTCATTTTCCAACCTATTTCAGGCGAAATGTCAGGCAAGCAGTTCAAGGAAGGAAGCTATTAGAGTAAAAGGTTGTCCGGCATCTGTGGACCTCTACAGTTAAGGGGTGGGATTTTGCTGCTGGTCAGGTTGGATGGGAGTACAAATGCAGTAAGTCTGTCAGAGCACATTCCAGTGAAGTACTTATAAGACAAGCACAGAGATGCAACATTACGATGATGGAACAGGCATTGGAGCTTGGTAAACAGTTTGGGCCATATTAGGTTATTAGGTTATAATATTAATCATTGAATAGAAAATGTAAAAGAAATGAGAATGGATATTCATTATGTGCGTCTATAATAGCTAAGGCCAGTAGTCGTAGCCTCACTATAAGTATAAGCATGGTAGACGGTAGTCACGAGGAAAAACTCAACGCTTCTTTTAACATTAAACAAATCTTTATTGGGTATCCTATACCGTTGGGGTATGTATAGCTTAGAAAAAGGTAGGACTGGAAATGAAGTTCTTTTACTGCCCGGGGAGCGGTGCTCAAAAATCCAGTGGATGAGGAGGCAGGAGAGAGGTGAAGAAGAGTTCCTTCTAGGTTGACGGCCAGGGTTTCTCTGACGATCCGTTCCACCATTCAACAGGGGTGCAAATAGTCCGCAAGGGATTAGCTGAAATCAATACGCCCTGTGAGCCAATTGGTTAGTTTAAGACCAACTTGCCCACAGTGGACGCATAAGAAATAGGTTCTATTTCAGACTGCTACACGTCTATTCAAGCTGCGCATTGAGCAAATAAAAGTGCTGTTTCAAACTTAAGCAGGACAAACCAACCGACGGTTGCCTCTTACAGGGATGCATGGATGCATTTATACAAGAATGAGTGTTCTTAAGATGCGTCCATTAAATCAGCACGTTTAGCAATGTGAATACTATTTCAAACTTAAGCGCGATATACACTGAGAGATCGATGAAAACAATAACAAGAATAGGTGAGATTCTTAAGATTCATCCATTCAATCTGTACATTCCACGATGAAATGCTATTTCAGAAATAAGCGAGACAGACCAACAGGCGGACAGAGAATTTTATATGCTATTTCAAACTTGAACGTGAAACACTTGTCGATGCTTAGACGCAACTAAAATCTGAAGATGAAGAAAGAAAAAGAAAACAAACGTAAGTGATGAAAAAAAGGTAAGTAAAAGTATGTTTCACAGCTTATACATACATAAACACACATACACACACACAAAGGAAAAAGAGAAAACTCACACGATAACAACGAAAAGAAAAACAATAAAAGACAAATGAAATAGTTAAACATTGAAAAGAAAAAAGAACAGAAACATTGAGTACAGAAAAAGTATGAACATTTATTTTTGTTTTATTTTATTTGGAAAGAGAGAAGTATTTATGATTTCCCATTTTTGCAGTTGAATTATTGTATTATGTTAAGCTGTATGAAACAATACCATAGTATCGAAAGACTAATAGCTTCAGAGAAGAGAAATTGAAACGTTATAAGAATGTATGACAGCTATGACGATGACTAAAGTGTAAACACGACATTCATGAATGAACTAATAGTAAATTATAGTAAATAAGAATTAACATATGATTCAGAATTTGTAAACTAAAATGTATAATTGTGAAGAAAAGTGATTACACGTCTCAAAGGGAAGCAATTATTTTCTAGTTTGATCCTATGGTAGATATTTGTGCGGAGCAAGAACCACCATGTTTAGAGGATATATTTTAAAAAATATCTCTGCATTTTTTTTTTATGATTTGCGATAATTAGTGGGGGTGTCAAGTTAGATATCTCTGCAGAAAAGATCCCAGAACAGTGCTAGTGAATGCAGACTGATGCTAAAAGAGGTGTAATTAGGAATAAGAAGATGTTTTGGTTAAAATGAGGTGACCGAAAACACTGGTACCATCGTGGTTACATCGCAGTAATTTTTCTACTCTATTTCAATGCTTATCAAGAACTATCATCTCTTTTTCATTTTTATCACTACATTTTGTTGTCTCTCCTGTCCGTTTCTCTACTTGTCATATTGTTCAAACAGCACAGTGTTAAACCCAACTTTTTCCCTTGGGTAATTTTAAGGGTTGTGTTTGGGGTATTGGCGATCAGTAGGGGAACTATCTTCGACCCCTAACAACTGACCTATACAACGTTACCTCCCCATACCCCTGTAACCTGATGAAGAGTTTGCTGCTGGTGCAATTTTAATTGAGTAGTTGAATTAAATTAACTATGGAATAATTAATTTTTAAAAACTGGAGGTCCAAAAAATTTGTGGTGACAAAAATTCAACAAATTTTATTAACCGAACGATTTAATTCAAAAAGTCATCTTACCTGCTGAAGGCAATGCGAGGACACCTGAATGATTAAATTGTATTTGCAATTTAAAAAGCTCACAAAAGTGTATCCGTCACATTGATATTGAACTTAGAGTTGAAGAAAATCTCAACTAACTTTTATTATATTTCAGATCACAAATTTAGAAAAGCTGAAATGACAAATTGTGTGTTTTGATTTTAATAGAATTGTCAGGAGAAAATTTTCTTATCCAAGGGATTAATAAAACAAATGATGTTGGCAAATTAAAAAGATCACAAGGTTACAATTACCATATCTTATAATTATAATTACTTGTCAACAAATACGAAAGCGTCCTGATTTTAAAATAAGACCTAGCACCATATTGTGGCTCAGAATTAAGGGTCACCTTTTTTAGAAAAACAAAAGCTTTCATTGTCCGGCCATTCATAAGAAAGCAGAAAATATAACACATATTGTGATTGAATAGCGAATCATAAAACTCATCTTGGGTAAAAGTTCTCAATAAAAGAACTGACCGTTGGAGAGTTCACCAGATGACCGTCGATCCGTCAGAGGAGACAGTCAGTCAGTCTGAGTACAAACAAACAGACTGAGGGAGTGACTGAAGTCGGGTACTGATCGAAAACAGAAATGCAAAAGACATAAAAAATATTTTTTCTAAATTTGACTTCCCCTAAGAGACCAAAGAACAAAATAAATTTCAAAGTCTCCTAACCAAGACTTAACACCAATCAAATTCCTCAACTTTTCTTTTCTCCCCAACAAGAGCAATGTAACTTTTTGTTATTATTATTGTTACAATCATGTGTTCGAATAAATATTTGTAATTGTTCATGGTGAATTTTTCTTGTTTTGAGGTTGTGGATAGATTCGACGACTTACCCAAGTTCCCGACTAATTTGTGTCAACACCCAAAGTTCTGCAGATATTTTAAGCACAGCATGAGCATTGAATGATTGATAGAGCAACCAGTTGGAATACATGCGGTCCTCGCACATAGGACCATAATTGATTGATTGTCTACCTGGAAAATCATTTCTCAATCATACTGTAATTCAGGGTTCGGATATTATCTTGCCACACCTGGACCAAAGAACCAGGAAATTAATGAGCATGCACAATGCACTTCACCTGAAATATGGTACTGACCGATTCTATTTTAAAATAAAATAAGGGAGAAAAGGACTGATAAGTATTGAAGACTGCGTGGAGAATACGATAAAAGGACAAAAAAATATATAACACAAAATACAGAAAGGCTGATTATCACTGACAAAGGTAGCATTAAGATGAACATTATAAAGAGCAGCGAAACAAGAAGCAAAAAGATGAGAAAAGCAAAATCAGAAGAAGAGAATTTGTTATATGGACGACTTGTAAGAACCAATGTAAGCGAATGGACTTTGAACATACAGACAAATGGTACAGGCAGAAACCGAAGCTAGTATTGGAAAATGAAAGAGACAATACAAACAGACAAACCCATTCAAGCAAGAAGACCGGACATGGTAATAGTCAGCAAGAAGGAAAAAGCTGCCAACTAGTAGATTTTGCCGTCTCAGTAGATTACAGGGTGAAATTCAAGGAGGGAGAAAAACTAAGCAAATACATGGAGCATGTGAGAAAACTGAAGGGAATATGAAATATATAAAGAAAACGACTGTAATGTTAATAATAGTAGAACTAGACACATTCTGAAAAACCTGGGAAAAGACTAGGAGAAATTGGAATACACGACACCGATGAAAACCTATTAAGAAAAAACCTCAAGTGCAGGAAATTAACTCACATAACCAGAAAATGTTAACCAAGCACAGGTTAATTGAAATAGAATAACACTACATAAACACAACTAAAAACATAGAGAGAACATTACACGAAACCAAGAGAACTGAAACTGCCATGGTAGAAGGAGAAAAAACGTGGTGGGGCTAACATCAGTTGGTGCCACAGAAAATGGTCATAAAAGTCAGGAAGGATGGAAAGACCAAGGAGGGAAAGCACCATCCAGACCTTTACTGGAAGTGCATGAATATTACTGGAATCCTGAGGAGAGTTATTGACATTCAAATTCCAGAGAAACCCAATGGCCGGTATCAGTAAGAAATCAATAGTAATTCGTTGTTGTGAGAATGCAAAGCGATTTGCAATAGTGATCAAAAGAAGCAGAGCTAACTGGAAATCTTGGAAGGCTTGTTGTTACTCAGACTCCAGGGAACAGCACCTGTTATCAGTGTGCAAACTCTTAGTGTGTATATAATAATAAACACTAAAATTACACGACCATAGAATTCACTGCTGGAGAAGTAGAAGTCGAACACATCAAAGAAATTATGAACAGGGATAAAAATGAAACTAGCATCTCTAAGGTATGAAGGCTTGATGAAAGAAAACTCATAAACGGAGAAGGGAGTTAATAAAATGTAAATAAAACATGTTTTTTATTTTATAAAAAAATGTTAGATGACAAGGGTTATTTCACTTGTGGTATAATACCAACAGATTTATTACCCTTTGCATACTGTTCGACATTGATTTATTAACCATATTGAAATCTAGCATATTAATTAACATCTTTGCCAAGAGGTTAGACACAAGGTCAGGTGTGTATTTGAGAAGCCAACACACTATGATAAGTGCACTCTGGCCGACAAAAATGCCTGAGCAGCCCTGTCGGCATTCCCAAACGCCTGAGGAACACCTCACACGATTAGCAATACACTAACCCCTTCTCAGAGAGAAGGTAAAGCTTGGAAGGATGGACCTCCTAGGACTGAGCAGAATCATACCTCAGCCTGACAGCAACAAAGCCACTGTCGGACTGATTTATTGAAATTCTAACATTACAAGATGTTTTTTTAGCATTTAGAATCTAACATTCAACTTGCTATTATTAAAAAAAAACAAAAAAACATTAAATATTGTTGTTTTATGCAATAATAAGTTATTTTGAAATAGAACTGAGTGGCCTTTTTTAGAATTCCTCTAAAGATAATATTAAAACAGTTAACTTTCCATTAGTCAACGAATGGTGATTGCTTGAAAAAACTCATAGTTAAGGAAATGGATCTATAATTAAGTTAAGGAAATATATATTTTAGTTAAAACGTTTGTCGTCTCCTTTTTCCTGTATGAATATGTTCCAGTTACCGTTCTAGAGTATAGCATCCATAGATCATCATCCAATAAGCGAACCATATCCATAAGCCCCTCATCTCCCCTCAGATATCTCGCAGTAATAAATTTTGATTATCTATTTTAGTCCTATGTCATGTCTTGATGATATTGAGGGAAATGTTGATGTTCTATTTTCAAATTAGAATTAGAAATAAATACAGAAATAAAATCATTTATTGAAAAAGAATGTCATCTTTCCTCTTTCACAATTCACTATTGTATGAATGTCCTCAGTGTAGATCTCCACACTCATCTGTCTTCTATGATGTTTACTAGTGTGTGAATTATTTCCATGGGATTGTTTTGCATTGATAGCAAAGCCACCACAGTTCAAATCATTGTCAACAGTCTTAATCCATGTTACTTTTGATCGATCTCTCTTTACATCAGTTTTGATTAGAGCACCGGTTAGGCAGTAGAGGCAGACAAGGCAGTGTTGCATCGTATGGTCCTCTTCTCCACATTCACAGATGGTTGGGTCGGTTTTGTAGCTCCATCTAGTCATAGCAACTTTTGATCGTGCAATTCTCTTTCTCAGGCGGTTGAGTGTTTTCCACTGGATGAAGGGTGTTTCTGAACCAGAAGAGAGGACTTCAGAAAGAGGGATTCCCATGTCAATAGGAGGGGCGCAATTCCCTAGCCGTCTGGTCCACATCTGTAGTCTGGTCTCTTCCTGAGATGTTGTTAGGGGTTTGACATCAAATCTTCGGAAGTTGGTTCCCGTCCATGAAGGAGATGGCGTTCATCACTGGTAGACTTTGTGATCTCTACTTGGCTGGCAACTTCCCGTCTCACATCTGCAGGGACAATGCCAGTGAGGAGATGCAGATTGTTTAGGTTGGTGGGCTTCAGGCAGCCAGTGATTAAGCGACAGGTGTTGTTCAATGCTGGGTCTAATCTTTTGGCATACATTCATCTCTCCCAAACAGGACATGCATACTCCGCAGAGGAATAGGACAGGGCCTAGGCAGTACATCGTAGTGTGTGTGCTGTGACTCCCTATTTGGAGTTGATCAGTTTCTGTAGGATGTTGTTCCAGGAACTCACTTTCATTTTTATCTTGTTTTATGTTCCTTGAATGAGAGGGTGCGGTCCAAGGTTCAAGTTGTATTCGAGACCACGTGATATTTAGGGGTCGGTTTGCCTCCCGGTTGTTGAGATGGAACGAGCAAACTTGAGTTTTTGCAAGGTTTGAACACAGGTGGTTACTATTGTAGTAGAGGAGTAGCTCATCTAGGGCTGAGTTAAGATTTTTTTTCTACTGATTCAAACGTAATACCTTAGGATGTCAGCATAGATGAATCGCTCAGTGTTTTACTCCATTGGTTGGTCATTGGTGTAGATGTTATATAGTAATGAAACCAGCAAACTACCTTGAGGTAAGCCATTCTTTTGTCGGCGACAACAACTTTGTTGTTTAGAGTAGCATAAAAGCGCCTGTCTTTTAAGATGGCTTTGATGAGGTCTGTAAGTGCCAGACCTTTTGTCAGCTCCAATATCTTTTTTAGGAGGAGGCGGTGGTTTACAGTATCATACCGAGGCTATCGTTAAGTAGGCTCGGTGAGTGAGTTTCGTTTTTCTGCTGACGTCAGAGTGGTTCGTATCAGCAGTTATTTCAGATTTCGACACGTGTTATTAAAAGGGAAATTTACCCCAGTAAACACAGATAAGTAAGAGAAAATATTTGTATTAAAGTGTATTTAATTAAAAATTGATGACCTTAATTTAGCCATTTCTAGGTTAAAAACTCATGTTAAATTTAGAAATTCACTCGTTTTCAAATACTTTTTTTTAAATGAGATTATTTTTACAATCCTTTAATTTCAATTTAATTTTTTTTTAGTTTTTAAAACTGTAAGACAAATAATTTTTACATGAGATGTTTTTTCATTGTGTTCTTTTAATAATAAATATAACTTTCCATTGACTAAATCTTTTTTAAATTTGAGATCGATTTCATTTTTTCGATCAAAATTTCTACTCTGATGTAGAAATTGTGATGCTTTCAGCTGTATAAGCATCGACATTTTGTATTCGTTTTGTTTTAACTTAATTTTTTTTCTTTAAAATTCATTAAATTCCGTTAAAACCTTTTTTTGTGTGTAAAAAGAATGTTCAAAGTTTATGTCTACAAGAAAGTGTTTTTGGTGTATAATAATATTTTTAAAAAGTAATGTTTGCTGTAACAAAAAACATATAAAATTCAGACACAAGGTCGGTTTTTAATGTGGGGAAAATCCAGCTCCCCAAAAAGAGGCACTCTAGATTGGAACAAAAATAAAAATTGCCTCAGTCTAGAAGGATTTCTGGGTATTTTTACTGCACTTCATCTTTTCTATCCTCGGTCAGTGGAGGAGAAATTGGATATTTTTAACTGAAGTAAACAGAACGAAAAAGGGACAAAAAACAAACATGCAACAAATAAATGTTACCAAAGGCAAGATAAGTTAATCGTTTTTTTTTTGTAATCAATAGAAAAAATTTTGAAATGCAAAATGTCAATTTGGTTATGCAAATTTTCAATGAATACACTATTCAGGGATTTGCTGAGCTTATGAAACAAATGTTTGCCCAACTTTGCAGAAACTGCAAGATACATACAGATATTTTATATTTAGTGGACAATACTTAATATAAAAACACCATATAAAGATTGTCAGCTTCGCAATAAATATGCTACTTCACTTAAATTAAATGAAGAAAATTATAGATTTCTCTGTATTCTGTGACTGGTTAGAATGTTGGAATAGTATTCCTGTAAGAACTTGGAAATTAACAAAGGAAACATACACTGATTTACATCATACCACATATGCAACTTATTTATTGTTTGTTTTCATTTAAACTTATTTATCGTTTGTTGTCATTTAAACTTATTTATCGTTTGTTGTCATTTAAACTTATTTATCGTTTGTTGTCATTTAAACTCATTTATTGTTTGTTTTCATTTAAACTTATTTATCGTTTGTTGTCATTTAAACTTATTTATTGTTTGTTTTCATTTAAACTTATTTATTGTTTGTTGTCATTTAAACTTATTTATCGTTTATTTTCATTTAAACTTATTTATCATTGTAATGACTAACGAGAACAGACGTAACTTGGGAAAGCTTTATTCGGCACACAATGTCGGTACAGTATTAGTGCTACTATTTATAGTGGTTAGTAGAAGCAGGAGAGTTCTCCAAAGGGGAGATAAGTCAGAGTAAGGAAAGTTATTCGTAATTATTCTTTACATTCACCCCCTTTCTATTTCAATCATAAGGGAATAAAGTCGTTCCATCGACCGGGCTTTTTGCTGGTTCTGTTGGAACGCCTCGGTAGTCTGGTATCGGGAGTAGAATCAGGACTCTGGGTTTCTGAGTCTGACGATACGCAGGGGTCGATTTTCACTCTCCGTCCTGAGTGAGTATAAATCCGTCTCCTTCTGGGTGCGGGTGGTTGTGATTCTGAAAACAGGGGTTCTGAATCGGTTCGGGGATGAGCTCGTTTTGGAGCAAGTGGATGATCGTTCACCTCTGGCTCGTTCTGAGCACCTTGACTTTCTACAGATGTTATGGACTCCGTATCTGATGGTTGTACTGAGTCCGTAGATGAGTCATATGGTGCAGCTTGACCTTCAGCCAACGTGGAAGGGTCTTGAGATGTAGGCGTCTCCCCGGGGGTTATATTGAGTGTACGTATATCCCCTGCAGGTGCAAGGTCTCTAAGGGAAACAGTCGATTCTTTTCCATCAGAATCTCGTATCAATGCATAATGTGGATTTGCCTCAATCAGTTCTACTTAGTTCGTTAATGGGTCATTCTTACTATGACGGACGAAACGTCTCAGAAGAACCGTTCCAGGTTTCGAGAGCTATGATGAAAGCGAAGTTCCCGCCGAGCTTCTTCGTTGGAATGGAAAAAACCTCTCGTGAGGCGTGGCATTTGTGGCTGTACATAAGAGCGTTCTAATGGCGTACAGAGATTCTGGGAGAAGATCTTCCCAGTGGGTAATTGGCCATTTGCTAGTTGTATGCTTTTCCATATTATACCGTTATAGCGCTCATATTGGGCGTTTCTCTGAGGGTGGTACGGCGTCGTCCGGCTTGTGCCTACTCCTCGTTCGTGAAGAAATTGTTTGAGTTGTTCAGACATAAAAGAGGCTCCACGATCTGAATGGATGTAGGCTGGAACACCAAAAATGGCAAATAAAGAGCACAAGCACCGTATCACCGATTTCGCTGATATGTCTGGACAAGGAAATGCGAATGGGAATCGTGAATATTCGTCGATGACGGTTAGAATGTAACGATTCTCATTATTAGATGGTAGTGGACCCTTAAAATCGATGTTTATTCTCTCGAATGGTTGTGTCGCTTTTATCAGTGTCCCGGTTTTAGGCCTGAATTGTGGTTTATGTTCAGCACATATTGTACACGATTTTATCATTTTCTTTACGTCATCCGAAGAATATGGTAGATTTCTGGTTTGTACAATGTGTCATTTGTGTTATTCCTGGGTGGCACAGTTCATTGTGTAAGGTCCAAAACTCATCCGTGTTGGGTATCGAGCTACATACTCTCGATAGTGCGTCAACCGCAGCATTCTCTTTACTGGGTCGGTAGATTGCATCAAAAGAAAAACAGGAGAGTTCTATTTTACACCTCGCTATTTTATCATTTTTGATTTTGCTTGTTGTCCTGGTGTTAAACATAAATGCGACGGATTTTTGATCAGTAACCAGTCTAAAATGTCGTCCGATCAAATAGTGTCTCCACTTTCTGAGTGCTTCCACTATAGCATAAGCCTCTTTTTCGATTGCTGAGTGTCGCTGTTCTGAACGCGACAAGGTCCTTGAAAAAAAAACGACCGGACGCCCGGATTGTCTTAGAGAGGCAGCAATTGCATAATCAGATGCATCTGTCTCCACCATCAGAGGAATAGTGGGGTCTATAGCCGTAATTGCTGCATTGGCTATATCCTTTTTAATATTCTTAAAGGCCTCCATTGCTGTGTGCAAGAGAGGGAAAGTGTCCGTTTGTACCAATGGGTGAATTTTGCTTGAAAAAGAAGCAATCCACTGTGAGTAATGTGCAAACATACCAAGGGCTCGTTTTAGGGCACGCATATTATTAGGTATTGGCAGTTTTAGCAGCGGCTTCAATCGTTCTGGGTCTGGTGACATAGATCCTTTGCTTACGGTATATCCTAGTAAATTAATGGTGTCTACGCTAAAAGTACATTTATCGTTATTTAGTGTGAGGTTGTATTTTTTTATCGTCGCCATAAATCGTTTCAGATTACAATTATGGTCTGCATAGTTGTGTCCACATATTGTTACATTATCAATGTAGGCAAAAGTGCCCTCCAATTTTTCATCGCTAATTATTTTATCCATAATTCGCTGAAAACTGGCAACACCATTCGTTACTCCAAATGGTATTCTTTTAAACTGGTAGAGGCGGCTATTTGCCTCAAAAGCCGTGTAGGGTCTATCGACTGGTTTGATAGCCACTTGGCGATAGGCACTTCTAAGGTCTAGTGTGCTATACAGTTTATATTTAGCAATTTCGCTTATAATTTCATCTATTCGTGGTAGTAGGTACGCATCCAGTAGAGTAAACCTATTTATTGTTTGAGAGTAATCAATTACTAGTCTGTTTTTTGGGGGGTTTTCGGAAGATGTTATTACTACTTGTGCCCTCCATGGAGACTCACTCATTTCAATGATTCCTTCACCAAGCATTCTCGTAATCTCGGTTTTTATGAACTGTTTATCCTCAAGTGAGTAGCGTCTAGATTTCATCGCTACAGGTTTGCAGTCTTGAGATAAATTATTAAAGAGAGATGGGTACTGAACATTGACTGCTGTTAAACCACAAATGCTAAGGGCTGGTTTGGGTCCTCCGAAGGGAATCTCAATACGAGAATGATGCTGAAGAAAATCGTGCCCCAGTATCACGTCACTGCAAAGGTTTTTCATTATCAAAAGTTTGATGTTTTTGTATGAAATATTTTTTAAAAGTAAATTGACCAGACAATATTCAATTACTTGTGATGATAAAGAAGCATTCGCCATAGACACACGAATAGAACAAGAACATATTTTCCAGTTATTAGCTGTTACAATATTAAAATTAATATAATTACTAGAACTGCCGGTGTCAATTAATGCATCAGTAGAAACGCCATTAATTTTAACCCGCATTATACTTTTCGAGAGGGAGTCTGGAGACGCAGCTGTTATAGTATCTACCATGAGAGAGGCGATAGAACTTTTAGAAACATTATTTTTGGTAGACCTACACACCTTAGAAAAATGTCCCAATTTCCCACACTTGTGACACCTAGCATCTCTGGCCGGACAAGAAAAACGAGGGTGTGTACATAACCCACAAAAGTGGCATTTACGACCTGTGGAAGCAACGGTGATAGGCAACTCTGAAAGGTTTGCAGTGCCCGGAATTTCCTGGTTAGGGAAAGAAGTCACAGAGGAGGGGTCCGGAGAAGAATGCACACAAGAGGGGGCCGAATAACAAGAGTGTGTGTTGTTCAAAGCAGCACCGACTGTATCCGACTGCAGGTAGAACACCGACTGTTTTGGGGCAATTTTGAACGTATAAGCCTGTTCGTAAGCTGTTCTGAGGTCCAGACATCTGTTTTCGCGCATTCTTTGTCTTACCTGCACATTTTGGAGTCCGTTAATAAAAGCATCCATAATGTGCTCCTCTCGAATGTCTTCGGCAGACATTACCCGGAAATTACAGTCCTTGCTAAGAGTTCGTAATTCCTTTAAAAACTGCTCCAAAGATTCATCATTTTGTTGTCGCCGTGTAGCAAGTAAATATCGCGAAAATATTTCATTTTTGGGCTTTCGGTAAGTGGTATGTAATGTTTCTATAGCCTCTTCATAAGTGCTGCAATCCATAATAATTTCGTGTATCGTGTGAGATACATAGTTAGTTAGTAGTCCGAATTTGTTTATCGGTCGTAGTGGATTTTCTGCATGCAACGTTTGCAAAAAGTTTTCAAATGTCGCTCTCCAATGAGTCCAACGTTTTTCAGAGTTAGAAGTGTCAGGTTCCACGTCGAACCGTTGTGGCCGCATTAATTGTTCCATGTCAATTGTGTGCCGAATAAATTGTAATTACTAACGAGAACAGACGTAACTTGGGAAAGCTTTATTCGGCACACAATGTCGGTACAGTATTAGTGCTACTATTTATAGTGGTTAGTAGAAGCAGGAGAGTTCTCCAAAGGGGAGATAAGTCAGAGTAAGGAAAGTTATTCGTAATTATTCATTACAATCGTTTGTTTACATTTTAAAAAATTATTCATCGTTTGTTTTTAATTTGTTTGTTTATTTAATTATTGCTTGTTTGTTTCCTAAATTCATAATTCAATTTTGCTGTATTTGATTGTATTCTGCTTAAAAACATACATAATTTTACACACATAGTAACAGACAATATTTTCTACACAACAAATAATAGGTTGATATTATTGTAACTTTAAACAATTAACTATCATTTTGAATCCTTTTTTTTTAATTTGTATTTGTTCACTTTCAGTATAAATCGAATCGTGTTCCTTTCTTTTTTTTTAAATGCAATTTTTAAAGTTTTCTAATGCTGTTTTTAAAAGGCTCTTATTCATTATTGAGAGTGACTGTTCGACAGATCTCGCTTGCTACCTATTAGCATGACGTCATTTTTTAGTGACCAGGCCTGCTTAACGATGGCCTCGGACAGACAGATCACCAAAAACGACTATTTCTATGGCCACTTGAAATGTATTGCATATCTGAAAGAATGTAAAGGGAGATAATCTATACTTGCAAAAATATATTTGAGTTGCGCCCCCTGCATTAGACTTTTTAATGAGTGGCAAAATAACTGAATCCGAGAATCTGAAACAAGTAATTTTCCGGCTTAGAAATATAATATCGAGAGAAAGCAAAAACAAACAAGCAAAAACAAACAATAAACAACCCCAATTTTGGGACGAGACGGCAGCAGTTTGCTAGGCGGTAACAGATTTTGGCAAGGAAAGGAGTGCTATTTCACTTTATGTACCCAAGTGAAATCGCACCCAATAAACGTTCTGTATTTGTTTGCTTTGCACACGTTTCTAATACCAGTAGTTCTAAAAAAAAAAAAAAAATAGCTAACACAGGCATCGAATTTGATAATATTTATGAGATAAAAATAAAAAAATAAAATAATAATTATAAATTTTAAAAAATGCCATTAAATTAGGGATAAATCACATTTCAACCGTGCAAACTCAAATGCACTCAAACACTCAACTGTGCAAACGGACACACACTCAATCATTCAAAAAACATTTGAATAACAAAAACGTCGACCAGACGGAAATCTACACAAACAAATATCGTGCACACGACTTTTTCTTATTTTCAACTACAAAAACAAATACATGAACAAAGAACATGTTTCTCATTACAACTTAGCATATTAAATATTTTCAATATTTTTCAATTTGAGGTGGGTATTATAGGATTGCCATTTGTCCCAATCCTATAAAGTTGACTGACCGATGGCATGGGTGAAAACACAAGTCATGTCCCCAAATTCCAGCTAAAAACAAAATAAGAATTTTGTTTCCAAAAATCAGCTTAGCATTTTTCACCAAAAAAAACAAAATGTTTGTCACGTGGCCTGCTTGCTACTACGTCCGTGCGACCATGCGTGATAAAATATAAAAGCATCACGCCGCGACAAAATCTCTCTCTTTCCATCGACGCTTAACAGAGGACATGTTTCAAGATTTTCCTCACCCTTTCTGGGCGAGGGATGCCTCGGGTGACTACCATTCACCATTCAACTCATACACACATGCTTAGACATACTGCTGACAAAAGTACACACACACACACAAATGCCTACATGACATATCAATTCTCTCACACGCATAGTCGTACAATTAGGCACCCCGACAAATCTCAACTCACGTGCACGCACACGCATTTGTACAACCACGCATACACTCCTAAATTACAAGCATAAACATTTTGTTACTTCCCTGACAAAACAATTACAAATGACATTTAATGTCTTAGCATTTCCTCTAGATACAACATCTTAACAAGCTAGGGTCCACGCTGCTACAATAGTTGAAAAAATAAATCCATTCCTTCATGTCCGTTCGAAATTTGGAAGTATTTAAACTATCGAATAGAAAGTCATTTTTAAAAAAGCAAAATTGTTTTTCTTATCATGAAATAAATTTTTTATTTATTTTATTAAGTCTTAAAAATATAATTAATTCAGTTTTTTAACCTCTGCTGGCCATGTTGCTTAAAATAGTTTTAACTAAAAACTAAAATTAGTTGATTTCTGAATTTTGATGAATTTTAAGTCAAAGGAGGGGTCAAAATGACCATTGTCTGACTGTTTGACCGATCTCGTTTGTTACTTTAGAGCATGACATAATTTTCCAGTGCTCTGGCCTCCTTTACAACGGTCGCGGTTACCCCCCCCCCCCTCAAATGAGATTCTACTTTTTTAGATGATTACATGTGAACATCCTGAAAAACTGTGGTGTAAAAAAACAAACAATTATTTTAGAATTTAGAATATGGAATCAGTTTTGCATTTACCTAAAAAGATCACCATTTAACCGGATAGTGTTTTAAGGGAATATAACCAGAATTTTTTGTTTTGTTAAGGGAAGTAGATGTTTTTTCTGGGGAAGGTGGCATTTTTTCATGCTAAAAAGTTAGTAATAAAGATAAAATACTTACTTTTCATTATTAAAAACAATCTTTCTTAAGCCTACCACTAACTCTATGCCAGGGTGGTAACGACCCCCCCCCCCCCCCCCCAAAAAAAATCCATCCTTTAACCCATCATTAACCTTAAGTCCAGGTGGCAATAGTCTCCTACCAAAAAATCAAGAACATGGTTACATCTAAGATTTAACTAAAATGGTTACATGTCGTTCAAGCGCTATCTCGTCAGAAAGTGGGTGATCATTTTATGTTCAATTTATATACGAAACTGATCCTCAATTTTAAATACTAAATTAATAATAATTATTATTATTTTTTTGGTACTGATATAGATTTGGACCCAATCTTCCGGTAGTTTATGTTAGCCGCCTGAAAAAGCTGACGTAAAAGACTGACAGGCGTTAAGGATGCTGCTGCTGCTTCAAGTAAATCTATACTTGGAAAAATAAAAATAAACAACTGAATAAAGGTTTAAATTTTTTTTTTATATAACATGAATAAAAATAGCTAAACAACTGTTAATAATCAAATTTTTTTTTTGCGGGGAAAATCCATCAACGTTAATTCTATTTTGATAAGTAACAAAATAAAAATAAACCGGAAAGAAAAATATTGTATTCATGGGCGGGGCAATAAAATGACAATTTGGTGCTAATTTTGAATAATGAAGACAATTCTCTATCTTTAAATGATTGCGATTGATTGGTTCATTTGAGTCACGTGAGACAAATCCTGGCGGATAGTGCTGCTGAACAAATAACTCTTACCAAAGGCAATACAAGTAGTTTAGGGTTAGTGCAGATATCCTAACGGTCATCTCTGAACACATATACCATACACTGGACAAGGCAGGTGAAGCTAGGGCGGTAGCGTTTGATATATCCAAGGCCTTTGACAAGGTCTGGCATGAAGGGCTTCTCCTAAAACTGCACTCATATGGTATCACTCGACAAATATTTAATGTAATTAAATCCTTCCTAACAAAAAGAAATATCTAGGTTGTCCTCAATGGCTGTTCTTCTAAGCAACATGACATAAATGCTGGTGTACCCCAGGGATCTATCCTTGGACCTCTACTGTTATGATTTTCATAAATGATTTCCCAGATGTCATTGAGACTGAGATAGGAATATTTGCTGACGACACCACGCTCTACTCTTGTCATGTGGGCAAAACCGAAGCGCACATATCTGAGGCAATGGCTGAATCCTTAGAAAATGACCTCCAGTCTGTAGTGGAATGGGGTAAAAAATGGATGGTAACTTTTAATGCCACAAAGACAAAGCTACTTTCCTTCAATAACTACAAGAAACCTCTTCAACCACTGATTGTCATAGCAAATAACACTCTGCCTGAGAGTTCATCATTCAAACTCCTCGGCCTAACTTTCACAGATAACATGAATTGGAATAAATACATTGAAGACATTGCCAAGGCTGCTGCAAAGAAAGTGGGCCCCCTCTACTGTGCTAGAAAACTTCTCACACCTGACAGTATCCTATATCTCTACAAAGCCACCATCTGCCCATGCATGGAGTATTGTTGCCACATCTGGGCTGGTGCATCATCCACTAGTCTCTCTCTCTTAGTCAAGGTCCAGAAAAGAGTTGAATGCGAGCCTCAAAGGCGGAGGCGAAGATGTTTTTTGTTGGGTGTTTGGTTTAGGTTTGGTTTTTTTATTTTGTAAATTCATGTTTGTTTTGAGATAGAGTGGGGAGAGCAAAGTCGGTGCTTGTTTGGCGCCAATAAGCTCACACCAGTCCATTAGTCGTGACTTGGTCCATGGAGGTTGTGGCCTCGGGAAAGCCCATCGGGAATAACTGTAGGGTCCCTTTCCATGTGCGACATGGCACATACAGTTACCCACGATATTATGCAACTGTTGATGGAGCAGCCGTTCTTAGTGCTACCAGTCGGAACAGCAGCCAGACAAGCTGTCTAACCTGTACCCTCAACCTGTCGGAACAAGAGCGACCCAGACTAGTCATGTAGGACTTAGTGACGAAAAAACTTTCCCCAAGTTGCCCAGATAGAGAGAAAGAGAGACAGCGTTTATTTCGTTAATTTATTTTTTGTCAAAAAATAAACATACTGTGAGTTTTTGTTATTTTAAATGTTGTTTCATTATTATTTTTTCTGTTGTAACGCCGCTTCGTTTTTTGACGTTGGTTTGTTTTCATTCGACTTTTTCCGGCTGTTTTCGTAATTCTGCGTCAGAAAAAGTTGGTTTTGTCTAATTCAAAAACTGTAGCTGTACCAGTACCGGTCCCTGAAACGAAAAAGAGAAACAAACATATTTTACCGATATATTTACAATGTGCCATTGTAGTTTTTGTAAATTGTCGTTATTTATTTATTTATTTTTTATCATATCTCCAAAGAATTGAAAAAAAAAATTGGTATTTTTTTACTATTTGGTAAAATTGGTATTTTTTTGACGCAGTTTACCCACTAAAAAAATTCAAATTCTTTTTTTTTGCGATTTCATTTAATTAGCCTGAGTTATCCAATAAAAACACGTAGAAATGTAGCCAATTTACTTTTTTTCTGGTTTAAAATATAAATGGGGGGAGGGAGGTCTTTTTTTTTTAAATCTGAAATTAGCGAATGAGTAAAATAAAATAAAAAATCGGGTATCTTTTACAATAATCCGCAGAGTCGCCAACGGGGTCCAAAAAACGAACGAGAACGGGGTAAAAAAATAAATATGCAACAAGTGACGGTGACCTACGTCGAGAATAGATATTTTCCTACTTACCTATGAAATTTGTTTGTATTTTTACGTACTATAAATGGGTTTTTATTAGATGTAAAAAAAATTTCTTGTTTTTCTTGGCACGTATTTTTACTAAAACGATACCCCCATCGCTTGTCCAATGTTCGTGTGACAAAAATATTGATTTCTAATAAATAGCAGTTGAAACGGCTTAAAAATACAAACAAATATCACAGATAAGTTGGAAAATAACTTTTATCGGCTACAGTTACTTTTATTTGTTGTATATTTGTTTTTATAGCGTTTTCACTCTGCGGATTATTGTAAAAGATACCCAAAAAATCAACCAGATTGAAAATACTTGTGTTTGGCGAAGTAAAAGTGACGATAAGAAATACATAGATTAAAAACTTAAAACATTTGGTACTTCTGCAGTTTACGGACCGTGCTGAAATAATAACGTTATTATTGAGAAACACATTCTTAACATGGTTAACTAATCTATACTTTCACATGACTATTTTTTGTGGCGGGGGGGGGGGTTACAAATTTTAGGGTTAGGGAATTAAGGTTAGGGTTAGGGGGTCCGAGTTTTGGGAATTAGGGTTAGGGAATTAAGGTTAGGGTTTGGGGGCGAGTTTTAGGGTTAGGGAATTAGGGTTAGTGTTAGGGTAAAAATAAATTTTAAGATCCCCCCCCCCCCAATCGAAACTCAAGTCGATTGCATGTCTAAATTGGCTAAATTTCTATGTGTTTTTATTGGATAAGTACCCCCTCCCCCCAAAAAATTGGAAACTCAAGTCGGTAACATGTCTCGTTTCACGCTAACTGGCCAGGAAATGGGTGCTTATTTTACGTTAAATTTACAAATTTTAGGGTTCCCCCCAACCCACCCTAAAATCTTAAAATTTATTTTTAATTCCTTCTTTGTGGATATTTTTTAGGCTGTTTAAATGTAATCACACAAACTGACTGAAATGAACTAAAAAAAAAAATAACGGTACTAGTCCAGGGTTTGTGCCTAATTTCCGTGACTGCTCGGCAGCAGCGAGCCGACAGCTAACGGAAGCATCCGAGACCTGCCGAGTCGAAAACGAGGCTGTAAACAAAACTGACCAATCAGGATGCTGCATCAAGCAGATGATAACTATTTGAAGGAGACGCTTGTTTAACCATAATAAAATGAATTTCGAACTACTGTGTCGCACGATTCAATCTCCGGAGGAGTGCATGAACTATTGTCAACAGAAAGCTCTGCTGGCAAAAGAAATGCGGTGTAGGCGATGCGGCCGACTTTGCCGGTTAGCAGCGAGAAAGAGTATAGCAGACAAATATGCCTGGAGATGCCCCACCTAGGAATGCCAGGCTTGGATTTCGTTGCGATCAGGGACGTTTTTTTCTAGATCAAATTTAGAGATTTCGACCATTCTAAAGATGATCTACCTGTGGTCCTAGGATATGGCGACTGGTAAAAACCTAAAAAAAGAATGCGGCGTACTGTCTCGAACCACACAAGTGGATTGGAAGAATTTTCTGCGGGAGGTGTGCACCGACCATCTAGCGCGCAACCCCAGACGACTTGGAGGCCCAGGGCATACGGTGGAGATAGACAAGAGTCTGTTTAACCGTCGAAAACACAACGTCGGCCGTGTTCTCCAGCCGCTCTGGGTCTTCGGGGGATACGACCCCGCAGAGAAGGAGGGTTTCCTGGTGACAGTACCAAACAGGAATGCCGAAACCCTCCTTCCAATAATCAGACAGTACGTCGCCCCTGGGACCACGGTCGTCTCCGATTGCTGGAGGGCTTATAGCAGGTTAGGAGAAGAGGGATATCGACACCTAACGGTAAATCACACCGAACATTTCGTGGACCCGACGACGGGTGCCTGCACAAATCATGTCGAGAGAATGTGGAAGGAAGCGAAGCAGAGGAACAAAAAAGAATGCAAGGCGAGCAGGACCCTAATAGACGGCTATCTGCGGGAATTCATGTGGCGTCAGACATTCAAGAAAGACCCCTTCGACGCCATATTGTCGCAGATAGCCGAACTCTATCCCGTCGGCGACCAACAATCTTCTGCTCCTCCTTCCACATCCTCCTCTTCTGCCTGTATTTCGCTAAGCCCCCCCCCCAAAAAAAAACAAGCCCTACCCCTCCAGGAAAAGAATCTCCAAAATTCCCCCCCATAAAAAGCTAAAAAAATGAAGAAAAACAATGCCTAATTTTTAAAAAAAAGTTACAAAAACAGTTTATTTATTTCAGCATTTCTAAAAAAGTTTTGAAAAAAATGGTTTAAAAAGTTACAAAAACAGTTTATTTATTTCAGCATTTCTAAAAAAAGTTTTTAAAAAATGGTTAAAAAATAATAAAAAAAAAAGTTTATTTATTTCAGCTATGGGTTTGTTCATTTATTTCATTTTTTGTATAAAAATATATGCATTTCTTTTTCTGTCCGTATATTCATCGTCTTATATTGTTGTCGTCTGCCGACCTTCATTTTTTTTTAACGATTTTTGCAGTTTTGTTTATACAGCGTCGACAACGCCAGCCTCGTTTTCGACTCGGCAGGTCTCGGACGCTTCCGTTAGCTGTCGGCTCGCTGCTGCCGGGCAGTCATGGAAATTAGGCGCAAACCCTGGACTAGTACCAAAATAACAATAGAAAACAATAATAAAAAAAAACAAAATGAAAATAAATAAAATGCTTTGACTGGTACAACTTCGGAAAAGTCTCAATACGGAAAACCGATAATATATAAAAATGAAGACATACTAGTATCATGTATGTGACCGTGATGGAACAAAGATATCGTACACCAAAAATTACGTAAATTGATCAAGTAGTTTTTTTTTTTTTATTACAGATAATCAAATTTTGTCATTTTTTCCACGCTCGCTGGTCAGCTAGACATATTGAAAAACAAGGGACGTTATTCAACCCGGCGTTATAAAAAAAGGCCAAAATTTTGTGGATTTGGCCTTTTTTGAAGCAGTTTGGTCTTAATGACAACGAAGACGTAACGATATAAACAACAACAAAAAAATATTTGGCACATGTTCGTCTTTGTCCACTGTCCGTTTTTCAAAACTTTTTACTGATCATTTTTTTTTCTTTTTTCGGCTATCAGGCTGCTAGAGAATTCTGGGGTTTTTGGAAAAAAATTTCAAATATTTTACATTTTAGGAGGGGGATCAGTTTCCAATGTTAATTCAATGTAGACTGATCCCCCTCTTTTTGACAATCTCAATTTTAAAAAATCTTTCTCGGTGTACAATTACCTATCATGTCAATAGAGAATTTCGGGGTTTTGGGAAAGAAATTAAAAAAAAAAATTTTGACCATCTCAAATTTTTAAAATTCTTCTTCTGTTTACAATTACCTATGATGTCGCGAGAGAATTTCGGGGGTTTTGGAAAGAAATTTCAAATAATTGAGATTTTAAGACGTACAAAGTTGTGAAAAACGGACTATGGTAAAAGACGAACAAGACTGATCTCCCGTCTTAAAATCTCAATTTTAAAAAATTTCTTTCCAAAAACCGCGGAATTCTCTCGCGACATGATAGGTAAACAGAAGAATAATTTTAAAAAATTGAGATGGTCAAAAAGAGGGGGATCAGTCTACGTTGAATTTACATTGAAAACTGATCCCCCGTCTTAAAATCTCAATTTTTTAAATTTTTTTTCCAAAAACCCCGAAATTCTCTACTGACATGATAGGTAATTGTACACCGAAAAAGATTTTTTTTAAACATTGAGATGGTCAAAAAAAGGGGGATCAGTCTACATTGAGTTAACATTGGAAACTGATCCCCCCTCCTAAAATGTAAAATATTTGAATTTTTTTCCAAAAACCCCAGAATTCTCTAGCAGCCTGATAGATAAGTGTACACCGCAAAAAGTAAAAAAAAATGATCAGTAAAAAATTGTGAAAAACGGACAGTGGACAATAGGGACCTCCAATTGGTTGTGAACTATTTACCCCCCCCTATATATAACACGATGTAACTTTAATTTAGATTAAGATTATCAACAAAACTTTTTTACCATTCAAAAGAGGATACATTAAATAAACTGCTGATGATTTTTTAGAATTTTTTCCAGCATACGAAACTCATGAAAATGTGAAGTTAAAATGTTGTGTACTTTTTTTTACGTGATAAACTAACGTTCTTATGTATAAGCATTTATGTGCGCTGTGATAGGCACATTTTTAATAAATCTCGCATAAATCAAGTTATGGCCAGATCTTCACGAAATTTTCAATACTTATTCATTATAGGACTAATTTATCTTTAAAATGCTGTTTTCCTAAAATATATTAGGGAAAATATTTTTTTTACGTGATTCCCCCCCCCCCCTGTTTCATTTTATGAAATATTGAACGAAATATATTGTCATCCGGCGATTTTTTTTTCTTATATAAAACTAAACTCTTTTAAAAAACACATTGGATTAATTTTATTAAATTTTACGTAAACTGTTTTAGTAAACTGGTCCGTGAATGCACAAATAAAAAGTGGAAATAAAAGCAATATTATTATGTTTTGAATTTTTTTTTACCTTTTCTCAATAAAATATACTGTGATTTATTGAAATGCAAAAAAAAAAAAAGTTTTACGAAATAATTTTTATTTTCAGAGACATTTATTCATTTGATCGTATTGATCGAGTTTATCGGTTTTAAACATCATTTTTGAACATATTCGTGTTCGAAATTTTTCAAAATATTTTAATATAATATAGCCCGAAGTATTATGAATCGTAAAAGACAAAAGTTGTGGCGGATGTCATATTATGTACTTGGAAAAAACTACTTCATTTGCTAGAAGTAAGAAAATTTTTTTGCACCAACTGATTTTGCCGCAACTATGGAACGCAATACTAGCCATAATTAACACGTCAATTTTAAAAGTGAAATTGTCCCACGCGCATACATTTTTAGAGTAAAATTGGTGCACGCCGCACGCTAATTTGTAAACAGTAACACTAATAAGAAAAAACGTTGACAAAAGTAATTATTATTATTATTATTATTATTATTATTATTATTATTATTATTATTATTATTATATATTTATAATACTTTTTATCATTTTTCTTTTTTCAAATTAAAATGTTTATCCATTTCGAAATATAAACTTATTTTTACTTTGAATTTTTATTATTCAATTGACGAATATTTTTAATCATTAACAAACCACAATACTTTCTCCATTTTCATTTTTAGTTTAATTTTTATTATATAAAATTTAACCCAAATTTAAGTCAAATGCTAACAATCGTTACTTGCAGTAATATTTTGTCTCAAGGAAGAAAAAAATGGTTAAAACAAACCGTTAATTTTGTTTACACCATAGTAGTAAAGTAATTTGTTTCACTTCTGTTCATCCGTACATAGATAATATCTTGCCATGTCTCACGCGATGTTTAGTAAACACTACCCCGTGTGTCGTAAAACAAGAAAATTTCGTAGTTTCATCGGACAATGAAGAAGGGTTTCTTTCAGAATTTGATAATGTAACCTTTAACTAAACTATTTTACTTTAAAACAAGTATAACTTTATTTGAGAGAGTTTTTTTTGCAATCGGTAAAGCAAAACGAATGTATGACTTCTTAACGTACACATGAAATAGTGACGTCACCGTTCTTCACATGCAATTGGAGGTCCCTAGTGGACAAAGACGAACATGTGCCAAATATTTAATTAAAATAACCTGAAAACTTCCAAAGGAATATTGTAATAAAATAATTTAATTTGTAATAGTAATGATTAACCGAAAAGGTTGAGAAATAAAAAGTAATGCCTCAAAGATTGTAATTTACTTTCAAAGGAAAATTGTAATAAAATGATTTAATTTCTAATACCCCCCCCCCCAATGCAAGCTATGAAGTTAAATACTTAAAAAAAGGCCAAACCCACAAAATTTGGCCTTTGTTTAGCTACCATTTGCAAAGATGGCGTGAAAAAAAATGACAAAATTTGAGTTTTTGTGATAAAAAAAACTACTTGATCAATTTACGTAATTTTTTTGTGTACGATATCTTTGTCCCGTCCCTGTCACATACAGGTATGTATTTATTATCTGTTTTCCTTATTGAGACTTTTCCGAAGTTGCAACTGATTTTTTAATTCGGGGGTTTGCACTGAAACACGGGAATATTTTACCCGTTCACCGTACCACGTGATGTAGATGGCGCCAATGACGGACGTTTCTGTTTACAATTAGTTGGCGCTAATTCTTCCTACAGTTTTATTTCGTTTTCAATTCTTCAAGGTGAGTTAATTACATGTGTAAGCCCACGTATGTACCCTAACCCTGTTACGAGTCAGACCACTTAAAAAAGCACGCGTTTTTCCTATAAGTTTTCAACAAAATGTCAACTTGTTTTTTTTTTTTGTGTAACCATTCACTTCCAAATAGGAAAAAAGAATAACAAAATATTCTTTTCATTCAGGAATTTAAGAGGTTTAAATATGCACGTTCCAGACACACCCGCGAATTAGTTCACTAAAAATCACGTTTTTGTACATTAGCATGTTTCTTTTTTTTTTTTTTTTTGAAAACCACTAAATTAGCGTAAATTATCCCTTTCAGCTGCTTGCAAGTTGGTTGTATTACAGTTTCGTATAAAGTTCGAAAATTTGGAATACCAATGCTTTTGTATGAGCCGCATTTAATATGAATCCTACAGAATAATTAGCGTTTTTTTTGTATGTTATATTTGCCTTAGTATATGATTATCGTATTTGTAGTTTGTCAATGCTTATGCTGAACATCTGCGAATAGCGGGAGTCTACTGTGTGTATATATATACACATACATACACTGTTTCCTTTCGATTTTTCAGACGATTTGGGGGAATTATTAATAAAGTGAAATGGTAATTCGTGACATTTCCATTCCTTTCCAACTTCCGGTTCCACTTGCCCGAATTTTGAACCAAAAACAATTTGTGAAAACAATAATAAAAAAAAAGTTTTGAAAACAATAAATAAAAAACAAGTAAATTATTTTTACAATGGATTTGGTATTCTGTTCATTATTTGTTTATTACGAAATAAAACTAATATATTCGATGTATTATTTGTGAAATAATATGACGATAGACGAGTCTGAAATTGGTATGAATTAAAGAGAAAGTTTTTTTTTTAATCATTTCTGGTCATCCGTATATGATATAAGGCGTCATTTTCTGCAGAGTGGAACCGGAAGTTGAAAAGGAATAGAAATGTCACGAATAACCAGTGAAATGTCATAAATGGAAAAAATATTCAGAGGCGGTACCCAGAAGGAAGTCTGCAGCTGCTGGGGTTGCAAAAAGAGTTCTCTTTAAGCGACCCACGCCAACAGGATCTGGTATCAATCAAAACTAGAACTGTAATGGTTAACAACAACAGGAGAATTGCACCCGTATTTATAGGTGAAATTACTCCCACTATTCCCTGATTATAAAAGTCATTCCTTCTTTGTAACTCATGTTGGCCACATATCCCCCAAACGCTGAGCACACAATCAGTAAGTACCACCCTTTTTTTTTTCACACACTCCCAACCAAAACAACAACAACAAAAAAAAAAAGGTCAGAAAAAAAACAAAAAAAACAATGAGTGCCTCAGAAAGAGTAAACGGTCGTAGTGTCCCAACCACAATTTGCATGAGACAGTTATGCAGGTATCCTCCTTTCTCCCCTACGAATACCTGCCGCCAATCGAGTTTTACATAGGTAGTAGGCTCGGCCTACCCCTGCGTCTTTTCTGGGGGGCACATTCACGACAGTACCACTTTTGTCGTCTTGGAGGTGGGTGGTCAATGCCGACACATCGAAAGTGGAACCACTCGTCACACAAATCACATCCAATCATGTCCAGATCTCCTTGAGGGGCATTGCATACTGGACACAACCAGACATGGTCTTCCGCAACAGGAGATGAACACGAAGGCTCTCTGTCCTCATCCGCAGCAGGGGCGTCCCCAGTTGGTTGAATTGAATCACTGATCGGAGATTCTGTAATACTGTCGGCAGGTGTTAGAGAAAGTTCCAAAGGATACAGATGTTTTAGCGAGTGGACCTCTTCAAGACCATCTCCTCTCCTGACATGGGCTGATCTAACTACACCATCATCGCCTTGGATAAGATCCAAAATGGTCCCCAAAATCCAAAACGGCCTTGGCTTTAGGGGGCTCTTAACAAGGACCACATCATTCTTCTGAAGGCGGTTCTCTGATCGCAATCGAGAACGTCCTGGAGATTTCCTTCCCAAATCCAGAAGGTATTCATTGTACCACAACTCGTGGAATTCTGACAAACATTGGTTCCTGAGCTCTATAGTTTTGATAAGCTTCTCCCTGCTGGGTGGCACCGACGTAGCAAGATCGATCTTCCCCAACCGCAGTATTAACCCGGGGCTCTTGTTGGGCTTCAGGAACATGTTGGGAGTGATAGCCGTAGCATGATTATCCGAAGACACCTGGTATGTCAAAGGTCGGTTATTAACTGATCTCTGAATATCGGAGAGCACTGTCAAGAGAGTAAAATAATCCAATTTACCCCTGCCAAGAATCTTGAAGAGGCAGTTTTTTATTGTCCTAATGCAACGTTCCCAAGTTCCGCCATACCACGGGGAAAACAGGGGGATTGTTTTCAGCTTCATGCAACATGATCCAAATTTGCTCTGGTACTCCTGTAGCAGAGAGAGACGACTAAAGAGTCTCCCACTTCCGAGAAAGGTTTTGGCATTGTCACAGTATATGGCTTGAGGAACTCCATGTTGATTCGTGAAACGTGCGAGAGCTTGAAAAAAGGACAGCACGCTCATGTCCGGAACTACCTCTATATGGACAGCTCTCACATTCAGGCAAGTGAAAAGAAGCAAGTACATTTTCCTGTCCAGGCTTCCATCCCTTACCCAAAGATGGCCGGTGAAGTCCACTCCTGTGTGTTGGTAAGGCACTCCAAAATCTGCACGAGGAGTCGGTAGGCTGGCCACAGAATTTGGTAGCACGGGTCTGGAATTGTACCTCTTGCATCTAGCACAAGATGCTAAGACCTTGTTGACTGCCTGTCTTCCCTGAGGGACCCAGTAGCCGCTCCGCCTTAACTCAGCCAAGGTTGATCCAGTTCCTAGATGGGAACATCTTGCATGGCAGTCTAAGATTATCAGTTTAGTAATCAGATGACGTTTTCCTATCAAAATTAGATTTTTTACTTCGTAGGAAAGATGCAATGATCGATTAATCCTTCCCCTTGACTGGATCAACCCATCAGAATCCAGAAAAAGATCCAAAGTGCGAACTCGCGTGGGCTCTGAGCTTCCCACCGGCTCGTTCAAGTACTCAAGCTCTGATGGAAATTCTTGTCCCTGGAGAGTTTTCATTAGGTAAATCGCTGCTTTGGAATCGTTGTCCCATTCTCGTCTTAGCTTGATGGCCAAGAACCTGAACACCATCGAGGTGACCCTCAGCAGACGAGAGAAGGTAAAAAATCTGTGAATGAGTATAATTGAAGGGCATTCTTGGGCCTCGACCAGAGCGCAGTTCATCGAAGTATGAGCCATTCGCTGGCAATCCTCATTCAGGCAGGGTAATTCCTGTGCCGGCCACCGAAGGATTCCCTCATGTAGCCAAGAAGGACCAGTACACCAAAACTCAAAGCTGGATTCGAACTTCCTCAATGTCATCCCTCTTGTGATCATATCTGCTGGATTATGTGTAGTAGCCACATACTTAAACAGAGGCCTTAGACCATATTGAGACTCCAACTCTTGATTCATTTGCATGATGTCCTTGAGTCTGTTCTTAGCAAAGATGTTTTTGCTGGTCATAGATTGGGATAATAGCCAGGACAACACCACCTGTGCATCGGTAGCCACACATAAATTGGTTGGGACAAACAGCCCACAATTGTCTAAGATGATAGGCAAGCACTTGAAGGCAAGGTAAACTGCCATTAACTCTAGAACGGGCAGACTTTTATCCTTTATTGGTGCAACCTTTGCCTTTGCAAACATCAGGTAAGATTGTTGGTTCTGTACAATATATACGGCAAACCCATATGCCTCCTTACTAGCGTCGCAAAAGATGTACATGTCACCAGGTTGTCCTTCAACCAGCGTCTGTCGATTATAATGGAAATCACTTAACCCTGACAGATCTTTAGCAAGTTCCCTCCAGCCACTCAGAACATCAGGAGAGAGAGGATCGTCCCAACCAGAACCATTCTTCCACATAGTCCTAATAAGTATACGGCTGCGAATCGTAACTGGGAGACAGAGAGACAATGGGTCAAAAATCTTTGCTGCTTCTGAAAGGATCCTCCTCTTCGTTGTCATACTGGGATCGCACTTGACGGGGGCCACATGTATCTCCTCTGAAAGGGGATTATATCGGTACCCCAGTACCCTCTCCCATTCATCATCATGCATGCTCAGTGTACCATCACTTTTCATCCTATCTCGAAGGGCGTCATCATTGGTGTTGCAGGACTGAATAACAAATCCTCCCTCCAGCAAATGTTCCCTTGCCAAGGAGTACAATTCGGCAAGTTTATGAGGATCTGCTTCTGATGTGACGAGGTTATCCACGTAGAATCGATCTTCCATCATCTTGCGACATGCATCTAGTGGATATTGAGCTGCATGAAATTTTAGAATACACCCCAATATAAACGGGCTAGAAGTGAACCCGAAAATCAAGGTTGTATACCTAAAGCAGCGAAGCCGATCCCCATCTTTAAGGAAAAAACAGAACCTGTTTTTGTCAGATTCCAGTCTGAGACGTATCATCAAGAATGCCTTTTGGATGTCTGCCAGCAGAATATAGTTATTAGCTCTGAAGGTCATTAATAATTTCAACATGTCTCCTGTGAGGTTGACTCCAGAGTAAGCAGCCTCATTCAGGGACATCCCGTTACTCGTTTTCAAACTGCAGTTGAACACGGGTCTTATTTTAGTAGTAGCTGTTGGGTCAGACTTAAAAACAGGTCGATGAGGTATCCACACATATTTATGAAATTCGTGAGGGGGCACGAAGATCTCCTCAATTATTCCATCCTGTTCCTGCTGTTGGAATACTCTCAAGTATTTTTGATACATCCCCTTCTTCATCAGGTCCTTAGCTACTCGGTCCAAGACACGCAAAGAAACAACATGATTGGAAGGAACTTGGGCCAGGTTGTCAGTATGCCAGGGGAGCTCCACATAGTATGTTCCATTCCTGAACTCTATAGCCTCCTGAAAGTGTTTGATCTGCTCCTGATCGTAGTCAGAGACGGTATCCTTGTCAGATATTCCCAGTGATTCCATACTGAACATCCATTCCAACCCCCTTTGCACTTCACTGTTTGGAAATAACTCTGCCAAAGGGTCAAGATAAGTGGGTTGGTGATCCAGCACGAAACACAAGTGTGAGGAACTTACTTGGGGAGTCTGCTTCAATACAGAATTAAATGATAGGTGGGCCACCTCATGAGTGGTTTGGTGCTCAGAGAAGAATGAATCCATGGCTCCAAAGGGTACCAGACCTGCTGGGGTGGAAAAGGCCCAGCCATTCAGACAGGGAACCAGTTGAAAGGAGCCCAATTGATGCAGGAGATCCAACCCTATGATACCCCTAATCGGTATAAAGTCTGAACCAGCCTCAAAGCGCCCAGCCAGTGAACACTCAGCGTCCCTGAAAGCACTTAACAGGGATTCCAGATTGGCCAGTCGGACAGATAGGTCCATCACATCAGCCACCAAAACA
Organism: Sepiola atlantica; assembly: GCA_963556195.1. Lineage (NCBI taxonomy): Eukaryota > Metazoa > Mollusca > Cephalopoda > Sepiida > Sepiolidae > Sepiola > Sepiola atlantica. The sequence continues at coordinate 92,582,165 of OY744522.1, read as the reverse complement.
GGAGAATTCAAGATCTTACCGCAACCCAAATCAATCCCCAAAATCACTTCCCTGAATCTCTGGGCACACTCACCAAGGGTGGACAATCTAAGTTGGCAATCAATGCCAATGGACTCGAGTGAACCCAAGGCATGCAGCACATCAGCAGACAAATATGACCGCCCACTGCCGGTGTCCAAAAGGCAGTTAACAGCAACCGTCGTCTTTCCCCTGATGAATGTCACAAGTAGAATGGGGGGCAAGCTGCGAGAATATCCAGGAGAGGTTCGGGGGCGAGTGTCTATATGAAAGGAAGAGGTAGTCCGAGCCCTCCGCGCAGATCCCTGAGTGGAACCTCGGCCAGCGTCGAACGTTGTACTGGTAGATGCACCACCCTTGACCAGTAGTCTTTTTATGGCTTCCCCTGTAAGTTCAAAAATAGACGACAGTGACGGTGATCGCTTCCCTGTCAGTCCGATCATTTCCCCTTTAAGTTCCCTCGGGAATTTTCGGAACAGGATCTTGGCCATAAGTCGAGCCCCACCCGAATCATCCACCGAGAAGTCACACCCATAGGAGCCTCCCAGCTCTTCCAGCAGAGAGGCAGTCCTGGGAACAAATTCGCCGAGATCCGCATAGGTAGTATCCTTCCCAGGAATATATTCCAGTATATCCTGGAATATCTGGTCGATTATTTCATCCACATCCAAATATTCTCTTTTCAATAATGACAGAGCACGCTGGTAGTTTATGTATGTGCAGCTCAGATGGTTGATCAACCGCAGCGCTCTGTCGGACAGGGAACACTTTAGAAAATTGAGACGTTCAGCGTCATTGGCCATACCAACCACACAGTTTTGAAATCTTGACAAAAAATTTTGGAAACTCATGTGGTCGGTGGTCATCTCAGAACCACTGAATGTTGGTCCAGTGATTTGAATCTGGGGCGGTTTTACCACAAAGGAAGCAGAACTTCTTCCTGGAGTCGATGCAGAAACTGGGTCCGTAAAGGAAACGGTAGGTGAAGCCAAGGAACAATCTAGTCCATCCAACTGTATGTGATATTCCATAAGTTGGGACGCCCAGCTAACTTCGGCTTCCAGTACGTCACTCTCAGGAATTGGAGCCAGCTCAAGTTTAGTTGTGTAGACCTCAATTTCGTTGATATACTCCAGAATATTCTTCCGGAAGACAGAGTAAACATGAGGGGTCACTCTGTCCCCATGGCACAGCCTCAGTCTCTCTTCCACCTTAATTTTCAGTACCCTCATCCGGCGAAGGATCTGCTCACTGGAAACCTCCATGATGAGAACTTGATCACGAACGTTCAACAAAAAGGAAGAATCCACCGACTCTCTTTTTGCAATTTGATGGAAAAAATATTCAGAGGCGGTACCCAGAAGGAAGTCTGCAGCTGCTGGGGTTGCAAAAAGAGTTCTCTTTAAGCGACCCACGCCAACAGGGTTTGGTATCAATCAAAACTAGAACTGTAATGGTTAACAACAACAGGAGAATTGCACCTGTATTTATAGGTGAAATTACTCCCACTATTCCCCACTATAAAAGTCATTCCTTCTTTGTAACTCATGTTGGCCACATATCCCCCAAACGCTGAGCACACAATCAGTAAGTACCACCCTTCTTTTTCACACATGAATTGGTTAAATTGTAGCTGGGCATTTTTTAACGGCCGTATGAAAAAAATATTTATTTATGATAACAATAGTATGTACTTACTCAGTGGTATTTTATTGTTCAATGTTGAAAAAAGTAGAAAAAATTATCCACTAGAACCTTAATTACAAGTATTTTACCATTTTCCGTATCATAGCAATCGCTTCGATGAGTATGCGTCCATTTTCTTTCATTCAACATAATTCAAGGGCAGATAATCACGCAATTTGGAATAAACAAATTTTCTGAAAATGGATGTCAACCGGTTGAATATGGTGGATATAATTTATTTATGTAGTAATGTTAGGAAATCTATTGATTTTTTACAATCAATAGATGGTTAATGGCAATTGTGGCGATTGTTTAATTTGGTGCTGTTCCAAATACACATGCCGCAAGAAAGTGTCCATTAGACATGGCAGTTTTTCTTCAAACTCACAAATTGCATGATTATCTTCCCTTGCAAATTATCTGCCCTTGAATTATGTTCAACGAAAGAAAATGGAGGCATACTCATCGAAGCGATTGCTATGATACGGAAAATGGTAAAATACTTGTAATTAAAGTTCTAGTGGATAATTTTTTCAACATTGAACAATAAAATATTACTGAGTAAGTACATGATATTGTTATCTTAAATAAATAATTTTTTCGTACGGCCGTTGCATTGGACAAGCACCCAATTTCTGAACAAAAGAACCAATTTCGGTTGATTAGTTGTTTAACCCCATCTGTGTTGAAAACCGGTTTACAGCGCTAAAAGCCGAGACAGCAAATTCAGAAAACAACAATGATTTGTCATGCCTAATCTGGCTGAACTTCCGGCGTGCTCTCACTGAGGCTGCAGGCGAGGTGGTCCCTCCTAAACCGAAAGTCAAGAATCAAGAATGGATGACCGACGAAATTCTGAGTCTAATGAACCAGAGGCGTGAAGCAAAGAATGATCCCAACAAATACAAAGAGTTGAATAAAATTATCAAATTTAAATGTAAGGAGCAGAAAGAACAATGGTGGAACAAGTGTGACGACATTGAGCAAAATCCATCATATACAGACGAAGAATCTGAAGAAAACTACATGTTCTAGAACTGGATGCATCTGAGCAAAAGACGGTATGATTCTGATAGAAAAAGAGCAAATCTTAGAATGATGGGTCGAATATATTGGAGATTTATTTGATGATGTAAGAGGAGAAAGACCTAATATAAAGAAAGACATGGACTGTCTGAATATTCTTGAACACACGATCAGAGCGGAAACACGAACGGCGAAGATCAAGAAAGCTCCTGGTCCAGATGGCGTATATATGGAAATCTTGGAGGTTCTCAACGACTTTGGAGTAAATAAGATAACGGAAATCGCCAACGATATATACAATAGTGGAAACATCCCAGACGATCTAGCTAAATCTGTGTTCGTTACCCTGCCGAAGAGACCATGTGCTCCATCATACAATCAGCTTAATGAGTCATCAAAATCATTTTGACAGTACTTTTACTTAGACTAGGTAGAGTAATAAGACCGGAAATATCAGAGGTTCAATGTGGTTTCGTAAAAGACAAAGGCACGCGGAACGCAGTCTTCCTCATTCGTATGCTCGCTGAAAGATCGATCGAACATCAACAAAATCTAGCAAAGTGTTCGACAAAGTCTGACATAAACCTTTATTACAAATGCTAGAATACCTCGATATTGATGGCAAGGACATTCAATTAATAAGCAACTTGTACTGGGACCAGCAAGCAGCTGTTCGTATTGACGATGAAATGAGTCAATGGACAGGAATACAACGTGGAGTAAGACAGGGCTGTGTAGTGGATCTTGTTGCTTTATATTGTGAAAATATCCTGAAACATCTGGATGGTTTAGAGAGTGTTTCAATTGGAGGACGTCAGCTGAACAACATCTGACACGCTAATGATACCGTACTAATGGCAACATCGAGTGAAGACTTGCAAAAACTTATGACGTAGTGGTTAAAGAAAGCGAAAGATACGGATTACAACTGAATGCTAAAAAACCTTTTGCATGACGATTTCTGGAATGCCCGCCTGTGAAATCAAGATCGGAGACACTGCAGTCTCACAAGTACAATCATTTAACTACCTTGGGTCAGTGATAACATCAGATGGAAGGTGTAGGGCAGACGTAAAATCTAGACTTGCCCAGTTAAAGAGTGTGTTTATGAAGCTGTCTTCTGTTCCTCAGTATCGTACCATCTCACTGGAGGATACTTCGAGTGTACGTTTGGTCCATTCTACTTTATAGAAGCAAGACTCGGACTATATGTCCTAAATTAGAAACTAAACTTTTTTCCATGGAGACATGGTTTATTTGCCGGATGCTGAATATCAGCTAGAAGCAGCATGTGACCAATGAGGTGTGGAGGTGAACTGTATACAAACCTGGTCAATTAATGACTTTTATCGGCCATATGTATATATATAGACACAAAAGACTCAAACATTTAGTTCTTACTGGTAGAGTGCCTGGCTGTAAGTCAGTGGGTAGACCAAGATATAAGTGTATGGACAATACATGTAGGTGGACAAACTGGAAGGCAATGGAACTATTTCGTTCAATGGATAATAGGAAAATGTAGAGGACCACACAGTGGGCCAAAACAGGTTTTTGGAGGACATTTGGGCATAACTTTAGTTTTACTTGTCCATATAAGCTGTTTGAGGGCTTGTTAGAAGCGAAATTTCAAGAGCTTTTCAGAAAAATCAAAAAAAATTCATAAAATCCATTTTTCGGGGGTCTGGGGCCGAATTTCCATATTTGGGCCTAACGGCCCAAAATCACATTTTTGGCCATATCTTGGCACAAAATTGATCATAGAAGCTCAGTGAGGGCTCGTGGGAAGCGAAATCTGAGGGCCTTTCTAAAAAATCAAAAAAAATCTGGTAACATGTGACATGAAGTAATATTTGACACACTTCTTTTCTTTCATTTGCACACCTTTTTACACACTTTAATTTCCTGTCAAAGCATTTTACAGGAAATCACTACAGAATTTTCAAATCTTTGTTTTGTTTATTTAGATAGAGTTACTATCAAAAATGGAAGCGGTCAGCGATAACGCACTTTTCCAAGTGTTTACTGTAGAAGATGCAAAAACTAGAGACCATCTATCCATCACCGCATGTGTTCAATTGCTGGAGCAAAAGTATCTCATCCAGTTAACAGAGGAGCAGAAAGACGAGGTCAAGAAGTCGCTCAAAAGATACCATTCGCTGAAGAAACGACGATATACAGATAAACGGATTGCTGTTAACTGGGATGAGCTGAGCTCACTAGGTGAAGTTGAAAATGTTGTGTTCCGCTATTACAAGAACCCCTCGACGCAAACTGCATCCAGGAAAAGGCCCCCTGAAGAGTTGGGCAGCCGCAAACAGTTGTTGAGAAGAACCAATGATATCGGGGCAAAAATTCAGGCAGTGGCTGCAGAGGAGAAAGTGACTTCTTCCCAATTGATGGGGTTACTCCTTACTCGTTGCCCTGATCAGGAGTCGAGAGATTTTGGTAATGCTCTTTGGAGCAAGTTCACACGTGACACAAGCGAGAAACTTCCGGCTTGTTTTTTGAAAAATCCGGGATAGGGCACATAGATCTGCTTGGTTTTTCATAATCTATACCTCCATAGCTTTCAGAAACATATATGGTTTGGTATGTGCCCTATCCCGGTTTACAAGTTATTTTCTGATGAATATAGAATTTTATCGCTAATTTGAGCCAAAAAAGAGGGAAATTTAGCTCAAATTTTCCTAATTTCTTTCATAAAAAGAGCTAAAAATCGACAAATTGGGTCCCAAAGTGGTCTATTGTTGCATTTTCACAAATGGTTATCAATAAACCAAAAAAATATGCAATAATAAGTAATTTCACACTGATTTTTGGAATTTAATCATGGAAATCTGAAAATTATAATTTTTTGGGGAAAAATCGTGGATGTTTCGCGTGAGCTGGAGAAAAATGCGAAATATCACGAATTCAATGTTGCATATTTTTTCAACCGTTTAACGATTTGACTTACTTTTTTTGTTGTTGAATCAGGAATATAGAGTAGTTTATAAAAACACCAAACATCAGCAATTCCTCCGACATTCTTTTTTGCCTAATGTCCACCCCCCAGCCCACTGTGGACCATAGTCGGCGACGCCTTACGAAGGCAGGGCCGTCCATGATGATGAGTTGTTTAAAAAAAAAGTTGCTTATTTGTTTTTTAAAAATTCTAAAGAAAAGTAAGACATTTTTTGGTAGAATTGTCGATTCCTGACCAAAATGGCAGACAATAAATCGTCTGCACTTTCCTGACTTTTTTTCAACCTCACAAATGAGTAAATAAACCCAAATAAATTGTTTTGGACTAATTTCCCAACTGTATTTTCTTTAAAATAATTTAAGGTAAATTTTCAATTAGTTCCAAATAAATTACTTGGGTTTACTTATTCATTTGTGAGGTCAGAAAACTGCAGACGATTTATTGTCCGCCATTTTGGTTGGGAATCAACAATTTTACCCATTTTTTTATGTAAACATTGTTGATAGTTGTTTAAAGAAAGTTGATTATTTGTTTTACAAAAATTCTTAGTGAAATATTTAAAAAAAATTTTAATATTCTTTCATAGGCTGTCTACGCATCCGAATGAATGGTACGACCGGGCAGTAGCATTTCCTTAATTTTTTGTTTTTATAACTTAGTTCACCCCAAACAAGGCAAGTTGCCACTGTAGATGTAAGGTGCTACTGAGAATTAGGGTGAAAGTTTAGGGGGGGGGGAGTCATCCTAAATTGGGAGCTGTGCACCAAGATGCTTGTTCACATGTCAGGGAAGCAGGGAGGGAGTTCCAAAGGCCGGCAGCTCAAGGAAATAAGCTATTGGAGTAGAAGGTTCTCCAGCATCTGGGGACCTTTACAGTGAATTGATAGGATTTGTCTGGTTAGTCGAGTGTATTTACGTCGAGAGGGCACCAGAGCAGCAAGTTCATCGGAGCACATTCTATTGACAAGCAAGCAATGCAACATTGCGGCTATGGGACAGGGGCTGGAGCTTGGTGAATAGTGAGGGACCGATTAGATACTCTTTTTTGGACCTTGTCTAAGAGGAAGAGACTGGTAGATGGTGCACCAGCCAAGATGCGACGACAATACTCCATGTATAGGCGGATCGTGGCTTTGTAGAGATATAGGATACTGTCAGGTGTGAGAAGTTTTCTAGCTCGGTAGAAGGGGCCCACTTTCTTTGCAGCAGCCTTGGCAATGTCTTCTATGTATTTGTTCCAATTCATGTTACCTAGTGTGAATGTTAGGCCGAGGAGTTTGAATGTTGGTCTCTGAGGTAGGGTGTTATTTGCCATGGCAATCAGTGGTTGAAGAGGTTTCTTGTAGTTGTTGAAGGAAAGGAGCTTTGTCTTAGCAGTATTGAATATTACCATCCATTTTTGATCCCATTCCACTGCAGACTGGAGGTCACTTTCTAAAGGATTCAGCCATTGTCTCGGATGTGTGTGTGTCCCCAGAGCAGAGCATGGTATCATCAGCAAATATACCCATCTCAAACACAATGTCATCAGGGAGGTCATTTATGAAAATCAGGAACAATAAAGGTCCAAGGATCGGTTCCTGGGGTACACCTGCATTTATTTCATGTTGTTTGAATGAACGGCCATCGAGGACAACCTGGATCTTTCTTTTGGATAGGAAAGATTTAATTATATTAAATATTCATCAAGTAATACCATGTGAATTAATTTTTATTAGAAGACCTTTATGCCTTCTTTAATAATTGGAAACAGGGTTTCGGCTTTTCTCTCCGGTACATATCTCAAAAAGCCAAATTTTGAGACAGTGTCAATACCCCCCCCCCCCTCAATCCATCTTTGTGGTATCGTGTGCTCTCTGTGGAATTTTCTTTTGGCAATTACACTTTCATCAATTTTGGAAATTAGGCCACTACCGCCTAATTTGGTAGGATTTTCTAATAAGTGCTTCGAGCTAATATCGCAAATATCCATACCATGACATGGCTGTCTTCCTTGTTAGTTTGGTCATTTGTGCACACTTTGTTACTAGGGTCGTATAAGACCAAAAATACAGAAGTTGGATGAAAGTCTGTAGTGGCAGCTTTGTCCCTTCCCAAAAACTTCCATGCTTGATGAACATGTGCCTCTTCTAATGTGAAGGGCATCTCCAAGAATGTATCTCACTTTTTTTTTGATAGTTTCACTTCTGTTATTTCTCTGCTGCCTTTAAGAATATTTTTTGCCCTTAAAAAGGCTTTCGCTTCATTAGCAGTTCCCAAATTTGACTCATGATCGTTATATCCATGTTTCCAATTCTGATTTATTAATTCAATGCCTTCCCACGTCCCCCGCAACAGACTGAAGTAGTCGAGGGGGGGAAGTTCTTTCATATTAGTTTTTTAGTTATTTTCACACCAATAAAATTACAAAAAGATAAAAGGAACTAAGTAAATATATTAAAAAAAAAAATTGCATGTCGGATCTTTCCCTGTTACCTGGTATTTTTTTAGTGCGGGACATATTACCGGTGAAAATAATATCACGTGATCATGCCAGGGATTTGGGACCGATGTTGTATACAATCACCGAATAATTTTTTAAATGAAAATTAAATATAAAGTAAAAATTGATTTCTTTTTAAAAAAATATATGCGATCCGAAAGCACTATGATTGGTAGAAAAATTCATATTTCAATGTTTCAAGAAAAATTGTTCATATTTTCTTACCCAAAAAATCAAATAACATATTTGATTACTTATTTTTCTAAAATAATTTATTTAAAATATAAAACAAAGGGTGCTGGTGCAGATTAGGACTCAAGCTAAAATTGACTTGGCGTCGTTAGGGTTAGCTTGGACACGACCATCGTAAAGGAAGTAGGCCTGTCAACTGAGTCAAGTTTTTCTGGTGATGTCATTGATAGTGGGAGTAAGGACCATTATCAATGAGGACCGGAAGTCTTCGGAATGCTTAACGCGCATTCGTCCATCTGTAATCAGACAAGCAGACTCGGTTCCATAGGATTATTCATTCACTTGGAAATCATTATTAACTTGTTCCTGCTATTGTGACTTTATTCCCCTGCCCAGAACACAGCTACCCTCCTAAGGATTATTCATTCACTTGGAAATCATTTTTAACTTCTTCCTGCTATTGTGACTTTATTCCCCTGCCCAGAACACAGCTACCCTCCTAAGGATTATTCATTCACTTGGAAATCATTTTTAACTTCTTCCTGCTATTGTGACTTTATTCCCCTGCCCAGAACACAGCTATCCTCCTAAGGATTATTCATTCACTTGGAAATCATTTTTAACTTGTTCCTTTTTTATTTTTCAAATAGAAGAAAATCAGAAAATTACAAGATGGCGTCCAACGATTAAGGCATTGCAAAGAATTTTATTTCGAGATAAAAATTATAATTTTAGACTAATTAATAAGTTTCGTCCAAAATGTGTGCGAAAATCCAATGAAATAAGTGAGATTTTCAAATAATATATTGTAAATTAACTGCCTGTTTTGACCCCCCCCCCCTAAAAAAAAGCATGACTTTCAATTTATTACAAATTTTTATAATATTGTAAATAAACTTCGTTTTGAAAAAAACAAACACATTTTAATTTATTTCAATAAATGTTCTATTTATTAATTATTTTGAATTATTGACAAATTATTTTTCAAAGAAAAATTTTCATGTTTTAAAAATTTTAAAAATTATGACAACACCATTTTATTATTAAATATTAATTTAATTATGCAAATTACATGAAATAATGAATTTGCACTAAGATTTCTAATAAAGTAATGGATTAGTTATATTTTGTGATCGTTAATTAATAAATACTGAAAATTTCATTAAAATTGGTTGATTTCCTGTATTTTGATGAAGTTTTAAGTGAAAGGATGGGTCAAAATTCCCATAGTTTGACTGTTCGACAGATCTCGTTTGCTACTTTAGAGCATTACGTCATTTTCCAGTACTCTGGCCTCCTTTACGAAACCAGTACCAAAACATTTTATATTTTCCGAAAAAAAAAAAAATCAAACTAACTATTTGATTACTTAGTTTTCTAAAAGAATTATTTAAATAAAAACACAAAACTTTTTTAATTATAAAGTTTTACATGAAAAAGATTTTTAAAAATTAAAAAAAAAAAATTATGACTGTTTGGTGCACAAGAGACAGTCTATTGATTGCAGCTTGTGAATTTGGAATAGCGGCATGCTGACTACACGGGTTGCCCCTTCTGATATGCCTGAAATTAAATGATTTCAATAAAGATGTCGGATTTATAAAAATTGTGCATTTTAATTAGAAAAAATATACAAAACAATTGGTTTAAAACTTGCGGAAGTCGGGTTCTGTTGGCGTTTATGCCTGATTATAAAAAGAAATCTTTTAAATCGTTTATCTTGTTCAAAGATTAATGATTTAAAAAATGTTTGTAATTTTGGTACTTTCTCAGATTAGGACCTAAGCTAAAATCGACTTGGCGTCGGTAATTTCCGGATGTTTACGTAAACCGCCAGAAAGTACTGAAGCGATTAGCCAATCAAATTGCGAGAAAATAAACAGACGACATGTCAACATTGCGACTGATTGAAACGCGAAAGTAACAAATTTGAAATAAATTTTGATCGAACCTGCAATGAATTTTAACGAGCTATCACAGGCTGTTGCGTCTCCCAAAGGAGTGATGAACTTTGGTCAGGACAAAAAAACTGATCGCAAAAGAAAAAAAAATGCAAAATATGTGGAGATAGATCTAAGATCGCAAAACGAATTCTCAAAACTGTTTTGTGCGAAAAAAACAACTTTTTTACAACTTGTTCACTGAAATTATTCTTACAAAAACAAATGTTCAGGCAAAAAAACAATACTGAGATTGATTCTTACTAAAGCAAACTTTTTCATGCTAACAAAAAAAAAAATTCATACCTAACCCTAACGACGCCATTTTTACCTGATTACAAACAAAAACTAATTTTCAGTAAAAAAAGAAACACTTAAAAAATATAATTTAATACGAAAGAAATATTTATTTTTTTGACAAAGAATTAAAAATAAACAGGTGATAAATTATATTTTTTGACTAGTTTGATTTTATTTTGCTTTAAATGTTGGTTGACCAATTTGGCATCCGCATTTTCTCACAGTTTACGGAAACATTCGGAAAGTACCAATGCCAAGTTGATTTTTAGCGTGGATCTTAATCTAAATAAACACTGTAATTTGAAAACATTTTGTAATCAAGATTAATGAATAAAAATGTTTGTAAATATGATTATCATTAATGATTAAAAAAAAACCGGCTCTTTTTACTTTAGGGTAGCAAAGTAAGGGAGATAACTTATGTCAGAGATTTCATCAATTGATTTTAACAAATTTTGTTTCATGCTAAGAAACAATGAAACAACAAAAAATAAAACGAAGATATGGGAGAAAATATGGTAAATATTTACTTTAGGGTCCTAAATCGGTACAACTTATTGTATTCATCATTTTCGGGCCATTGTTTTTTTTTTTTTAGGGCAGTAACCAATTTTTTTTACCACTAAGTCCGAGTGGCAATAAAAATGTTTTGAAATTAGTTTTAGTATTTTTTTTCTTTGTTTCTTCCAATGGAAAATCGTTTTGCTTTAACTTGGCAATCAATTGTTAAAACGAACCTTTAAAATAAATTGTTGACAAAAAAAATCTAAAAAATAAATGGAAAAACTTATCTCCCTTACTTTGCCAAAAATGGACCAAAAACTATTTATAAATTAGATCAATGATTTACACAAAAATGTGTATAAATAAGATAAATCCTAAAAAAAATGTTTATAAATAAAATCAATTATTAAAAATGTGTTTATAATATGGTTAATGATTTACAAAATTGCCTACAAATAAGATTACTGATTGTAATTAAAATGTTTATAAAGAAAGATAAAAAAAAATCTTTGTTTAACACCAACTTTACTTGTCACCATCATTAGATGTTTTGGTAAACTCTTTCAAAGCATCTCACCGGTAGGTTTATTCTTCATATATGTTTTGGTCCATGTTCTTTTCAGATCATCTCTGATTACCTGGATGCCCATTTTCTCTCTACCATGGACCACAATCTTGATATATATCACTTCAGTTCACATGTCCAAACCAATACAGTCTGTGTGATCTTAACAGTAAAGTGTTGGTATCTTTCAGTTTTGGTAGAGATGCTATGGGAACAAACAATTTGTCCCCTAATCCTGGTGGCCCAACACTCACTACGATACAGATGGAACACTGACAGTAAGCACCCTGTCACTTGTTTCAAGGAATAGGCACCTTTGTTTGCTTTTGAAATTGTAGTAATTGCATGTTTTGATGTACTGTTTTCTCTTGGTGTAAAGAGAGAAATCTTAGCGCTGAGTAATTGGCCCATCGACCAATAGAATGGCTTGGCGTATGAATACAGTTTGTTAGACTAGTGCGACTACGCAAGTGTTTTTTTTTTCTCTCTTTCAAACAATTCGAGTCAGGTCGCACAAGGAAATAGTCCCGTCCAACCCACCAGCCTAGAATTGGAATCTGTCAGGATGTGTGGTGCCCCACTTTTTGTAAAAATTACTATTGGATTGCTTTTAATTCCTTTCCAGTCTGCCAAAATAAGTTATTATTCTGTTAAACAACAATCGTGTGTCTGTGAAGTGGAGAGACATTTTTATCTTGATGTTTCAAACATGAAGTCAAGGGGACCGTCAACCTCAGCTAAAACTTTAATTATAATGGTTATGGATACCCAATCACCTCAACCTCATCCATTTAACTTACAATTATAAAATAATTTCTGGAAGAACAGCCTCTTCCACTGGCTCCTATCATGTCACCGAGGTAGCAAAAGCTGTCATCAACGTTGTGAGTGTCACCAGTGACAGATCAGGAAGGGCAAACAACACCAAGGCATCTGCTGCAACTAAAATCTTTGGATGGTGTGAGGCTACCTCTGATTCTGCTACACCTCTTATAGACCTGGTGCTTATATCTTTCACAGAAGATGTTGTTCCCGACATTAGAGACAAACTTTCCAATCTGATTTGTAGAAGGAAAGGCAATATCAAAAGAAAGGATAAAAAAATCTATCCATACAAAAGTAATTAATTATTATTGACAACTTGTTAAGACAATGAAAAATGAAGGGTTGGTAAAGATTGAGAGTTCAGAGTGTCTGAGAAAGTTCTAGGTGAAAAGAGGGGTTTTGTCTGTAAGAAGAAATTGAGTACACATGTTGATTTCAATTGTCGCCTTATGTGTAACAATGTGTGTAAAAACAATAGCATTATAGATATGTGTGTATTAGTCTGTCTCTATTTTGTTAGAGCGTGTGTGTGTGAACTTTTATGTTTGGTGAGTTGCATGTATGTGCTCCGCTGGACATAGTAGTTCGTGAATGTCTCGTTATGTGTATGCGATTGTCGAGAGCCTTTTGACCCAAAGGGCCCAGGTGGGATTCTGATATGCACACGTGTCTAACTTAGAAACAAAACAGTAAAGAGGCAGAGAAAAATGTTGTGTTTGGGTGTTTATAGTCTGCGAGATTTGGAAATTAATATTTCTTGTGCTGTGATTGGTTGAAAGAAACTGCTGATTTGAGTTTTTGTCCAATCACGAGTTGATATATAAAAAAACAACATTCATTGTCGCTGCTGCTTCTAACAAATTTCACTTACCAAAGTGTATTTGGGGAGGGGGGTGTCGTAGACCATTCCCTACCAGATTTAACTTCCAGGTTAACAGTTTTATTAATAATAATTCTCATGGCCAACCTGTTTACAACTCATAACTGTTCGTACGTGGTATTTGGCTAAAAATAAAAAAAATAAATATGTAGACCAAAAAATATAAATATATTAAATCATCATCTTCAGAGCAAGGTTTTGTTGAAAGAAATTCTATCTCTAAACTTTATAAGTGAATCTTTGCAAATTAAAAGAATGTAATAGTAATATTAGAAATAAACAAAATAATTTGTCGACATCATTTCAACATTTCAAAAATTAAAGTAGACAGAAAATAAAATATTTTAGAAGTCTTAGTTCTGAATTTGTATGCTTTTTTTTTCATACAATACATGTGAAGTATCTGAATTTAAATAGTCAATAAATTACATTGCAAACAATTTATCCTGAATGAGCCAACTTTTGGAATTTTAATGAAAATGAAATAATTCCTTGAAGCATATTTAAAAATTTGAGCAATAAATCCGCGAGTGGCTTCAGGTGGCTTTATTGCTCAATTTTAAAAGTAAAATTTTAAAAGATGCTTCAAAGAACCATTTTATTTTCTTTACATTTCCCGGCATGCCATGTGCCGTTAAAGTTCTTAAGAGCTTTTCAAATACACCATTTCAGAATAACACGCAGGTACGACCAGTGTGAAAAAAAAGAGGTAATATTTATATTACTAATATGAAATACCTCCCGTCTCTGAAGAAGGAGTTTATCGCGAAAAATTTAAGACCAAAATATTTTTAAAAATTAAATAAAAAATCGTATTTGTGGCTTCTAGCGGTTTTGTTGCTCAATTTTCAAATTTACAATTGGAATGGTTTATATTTTTTTCTGCTAAACTTTCTAATGTTAACAATTAAGTACTTTTGGATTCATCGCTGGTACTATTTTTTATATAATAGATGAAACACCGGGTAGCCTTGATAGTCTTAAATAAGCTTAACTTTAAAAAAGAATTGAGATCTGTGCATTATTCACTGAGAAATTAACAAAAATGCCATATTTCACAATGTTTAAATTAGGTGAAAAAAAAATTCTTGGATTCAAATCATGGTACCTGGATTTGCAGCAAATTCAAATGGGTTTTTATGTGACCCATGTGCCATCCCATGTTACTACCTAATGTTGTGTGGTTTTTGCATAATCTTACAAACAGAAAAAACAGGTGAAAATGTATTCTACTTCGGGTTTATCTGTTTTGCTGTTGTTGCAATGATGTCCACTCTGGTTGGGTTGAGCTGGCTTCTTTCTTTACCTGCATCACAGTTCTGAGCAAGGTCGCACAAGATGGCTAATCAATTGTGATTTCACCATCTACCAAGTCCTCCTTGATAAGTTGTTGCCCAGGTCCTCAGCTGCCTACCGATACGCTTGCCTCACCCAGAGGTTGAGGAAATTACATCAAGAATTGATTCCCTTGGATGACGAGCGACATGCCCGAACCATCAAATGCAAAATTACAACAAAACTTGGCAGAGATTTCAGGTTGATGTGTTAGTAGAGAAAAGCAGTTGAGACATGTTCGGTCAACCGGCAACGCAGAATGCGGTGGAATCAGTCATTGCCTTTTGGCTTGTTTCAAAGTGCAAGCCAAAAGACAATGACTGATTCACTGGCATTGCCCCTTCAGATGTGAGACGGGAAGTTGCCAGCCGAGTAGAGATCACAAAGGCTATCAGTGATGCACGCCATCTCCTTCATGGACGTGAACCAAGGAGCAGTTTCCTCAGTCATGCCGAACTCCTAACAACATCTTAGAAAGAGACCAGACTACAGCTGTGGACCAGATGGCTAGAAGATGCCCCCCCCCCCTCATAACGACATGGGAATCCCTGCTTCTGAGGAACTCCCTCCTGATTCAGAGGCACCCTGGCTCCATTGGAAAACCCTAAACCGCCTGAGAACGGGAATGGGGTGATCAAAAGTTGCTATGAATAGATGGGGCTACAAAACTGACCCAACCATCTGTGAATGTGGAAAGGAGGACCATACAATGCAACATTGTCTGGTCTGCCCTCTACTGCCCAACCGGTGTAGCTTGAAAGCTCATGAACACTATTGCAAAGGATCGCATAAAAATGTGGGAAACTGTCATATGACCACATGCTTCAAAAACACGCAAAGAAGTCATTGCCAAAGCTTCTTGGTTGACATTGAAATCTCTTGATACCCCCACAAAGACCATTGGAGGTGCACAAAAGTATGTTTTATGACACATCAACACTTTTTTGATTCATGGCATGTGAATACTGGAACACAAGTTGCTGTTTTTTCCATAGCTTGGGGTAAATTGTGGTTCGTATATTTTCACAAGAGTATTAGTGTCACAATAAATCCGAAAAAATTTAACATCTGCATAGCTGTCGTCTTAGTCCGCAGTCATATATATCTATTAGGTCATTATGCACCCCCTCTACTTTCGGAGATAATAATAAATAAACACAGATCATTCCTATATTTATTGCCAAAAAGAAATGTTTTGATGAATTTGTTAAATATGAACAAGAATTATAAGAGTGTTATAGTTTTCTGTAACTAACAGCATATCCTTCAGTTAATTTTGAAATGACGTATCCAATAACAGATATGAAAAAACAAAACAAAAAAACTCCAATCACAATTTATTTTCCTTTTGAAGAAGATTTTTATCTTGAAATAACGGATATTAAATATATGAGCAACTATTAATATTGGAGTTATTTAAAATTTATTTCACTTTGTGAAAGCTTTCAAATAATACGAATTATTTGATTTTGTTGCTGTTTTGATTCCAGATGCCAAAACGAACAAGAGTGACGATGATTGAGGATGAGAGTGATGAGGAAGAAGAGCCGATATCGCGGAGAACGAAAAGGTCCAGGACCCCTCCAGAACCACTACTTCGTCCAGCATTGGACGATGACAACAGTTCCGATGGAAATGCATCTGTTGCCTCGCAGAATCCTGACTTTGTGTATGGCCCAACAATGACTGTAAGAACCTTTTTTTTTTCACTTACCAAACTTTGCCCAATCTAAATGAATAAATGTGAAAGTTAGCCCCAGTTCCTGCACTGATGGTAAGTCAAAAGGTCCTATTTCAAGTTAATTCAACTTTACACAATAGATCCACCATCGTTTAAAATACTGTTTATGTATATGTGATATCAGTTGTAAGGTTAACTAATTTGCATATTGTTTTTTAAAAAGGACATTTTATTAATTAACTCTTATTTGTTATTGTTTTGTTTTTTTAATTTAATGATTGTTTTGATTTTAATATAACAAATAGTTCTGTTTTGCAATATTGTTTTATTTCCTGGACAAATATTTAGCATTTGTGTTCAAATGTTCCTTCCTTTAGAGGTATCGTGTGATCTATTTCTAAATTGCAATTTAAAAGGCTTTCTTTTTTACGTTCACATTTAAAAGATAAATAAATTTGTATAAAAATTACCAAAATGTTAATGTTTATTTATCTATATGAATAAATGAGAAAGATTTTGTTTCGTGTTTACAACAAATTTATGAATGAAATGTTTATTATCCTAAATTAATGTTTCAAGTATTTCAAGTAGCAAACTTTGTGAAGTAACTCATCTGATGGATAGGTTTAGCTTTTTAAAATTTTACTCGCAGTTAAAATGTGTGTCCTCAAAAAACGTTTTCCATTTGTTATTTGCTTTTGTCATCAGCATTTAAAATAGAATAAAGTTTGAAACAGAAACCTGTCTACCTTTGACGGGTGCTATGTTGTCTTGTCAGTCTTTCATAGGTAAGAGACAGACCTGTTCTCTTCTTTTTTTTACCTTTGTTCACCCCAAACAAGGCAACACATTTGCCACTGAGACGTAAGGGGCTATTGTGATTAGGGGCTAGATTTATAGGAGCATCCTAAATGGTAGAGTTGTATAGCAAAATGTTTCTTCACAGTACATTTGAATTTATGCATGTCGGTACAGTCGGAGAAGCAGAGAGCAGGGAGGGAATTTTTAAGGCAAGCTATCCAAGGAAAGAAGCTATTAAAATAGAAACTTTTCCAACATCTGGAGACCTCTGTTTGCTGCTAGTCATGTTGGTCAGACATATTTATGTCGAGGGTGTACAAGTGCAGCAAGTTATCACATTCCGTAGAAGTACATGTAAAATAAGCACGGGGATGCAACATTGCGGCGATGGGACAGGGTAGAAAGTGTTGAATTAATGAGATTAGAGATTTTTTTTTTGCAGACTAGTGATTGGTGCAGTAGACCAGATGTGGCAACAGTAATCTATGCATATGCAAATGGTGTCTGGATGAAGGAGATGAAGACCATTTTAGTGTTAACCATATTTTATTCATCATAACTATGGTTATCCAATTCCTTAACTCCTGTTACATATTACTTAGGAGTAATCTGCTTTTAGAGTTAAATGTAGATATTAGGCATGATTGTAAGGGTTTGATTTCCATGTTCACCTATTGTCTGATCCGAGTGTCAATTTCTCTGATTCTTCTTCTTTCATTCATTTAATATCGTTTTTCCCTTGTTCAGGGGTCAGACATTTTCTGATATTATGCAAGCTTACTCTTCAGTTCTCACAGTTCAGCAGGTCAGCAGTCTCCAAATTCCAGTCTTGTCCAATCACTTGCTTCCAAGTTTTCCTTGGCTGGCCAACCTTCCTGCAGTATAGGACATTCATGCTTCTACAACGGTAAACTGATTGGTTAATTTAAATCATGTGATAAAGAAAGATTTGCCGTTAAGCCATTTGCTGTGTAAAACTGAGCGGGATCATCAGGTAATATCCCTAGACTCTTCTGAATATTGGGGATGTGAGTTTTCTGCTTTTTGGCTGAATTTCGCTTTTAATCCAGAAAAAAGCAGATTTCCGTTTAAATCGCGAGAGCTTCCTATGGAACTGAGTTCTCTGCATTTTGGTTGAAATCCGCTTTTTTAAATAAGAAAAAGTTAATTTATCTCAAATTGCTAGAGCCTTAACTTTTCTTTTTTTGACTGGATTTTTTTCTCTTTTTCTCTTTCTTCCTCTCTCTCACTTTGTCTTTCTTTCTCTTTTTTCCCTTTCTCTCTCCATCTTGTCTTCCCTTCCATTTCTCTCTGAAAAGGTTAATTTTGCCGTGAAGGCTGAGACTTCAAACGATTCATGACTTTCATATGTGCTCTCTGTGTTTTTCTCTTAATATTGGCTTTCTTAGTTGAAACCGATTGAAGTTATGTAGGGAATCCCCCCCCCCCCCCCCCTCCAAAAAAAATTAACCTGTCAGCTCAATTTAAAAAAAAAGTTTGTTTTTATGGAAATCGCTCCAGACCACTTGAAGTAAGGAGCTAAACAGAATGAAATATGATTATCGCAAAGACAGGAGATGCCTGTTGGCCTTAATCTTAAAAAAAAAAGACCAAGGCTATAGGTAGGAGGAAAAGAGCTCCACAAGCCTGCAGTTCTTGGAAAGAAGCTACTGGAATAGGAAGCTTTATTACAATGAGGTATTAAAACAGCGAATTGATGGAGACCACTAGACAAACGAGCTGGAACAAAAGAAGCAGGGAATAGATCAGATGATTAACTTATTTGTAAATTTGCTTGTTTTTGTTTACCAAGATTGATATTTCATTAATTAAAAATTTTTGCAAATTATTTTAAATGTGTTTTACTACTTATCGCTAGCACAGCATCCAAGTTGTTCTTAGTTGTTGTTTTTTTGTGCTGCACTCTCAACACGTACGGGGAAGGGGGGGGGCTGCATTGAAGTTTCTTTTTTTGCCAATTCAATTATTTCTTTGATCTGCTTTACTTTCTTTCTGATTAAATTTATTTTTCATTTTCTCATCAGAACAAATGCCAGATTGGAAACATTCAAAGAATTGTCCTGAAGAATTTTATGTGCCACCACAAACTTGATGTCAAATTCGGACCACATGTTAACTTCATAATTGGCAGAAATGGAAGTAAGTACTTCATCAATATAAATATATAGTAACTGGGAGACTTGATGTTGCTCATGCAGGAGAAATTCTGGTGCTTGTGCATATCAACCCTGACATTGAAATATTTAAAGAATGTATAAACTTTATTATGTACTTACGTGTTAGCTGAAAATAAGATTGTGCAGAAAAAATTACGCAAATTCATCCAGTAGTTATTAAATTATAAGAAAAAGAAAAAAAAATGATTTTACGTACATTTTGACATTTTTGTAAACAATGGAGACCCCAAACCCCGAAATCGTGAAAATATGAGTTATCGTCCTTGACCACTGGAAAATCTAAGATACAAAATGGTGGAAATATCTACCGAGTGATAAAATCGTTTTTTATTTATAATTAAATAAATACTGGATGAATTTGCATAATTTTTGGTGTACAGTCTTTTTTTTATCTACCACGTAAGTACATAACAAAGTTTATACATTTCTTTAGCTATTTTATTTTTAAGGGCGATCTAACATGTCAAGGTTGATATGCACAAGCACCAAAATTCTTTCTCGTGTTTTATTACAATTCTAATTAATAGTAAAATTAATTCACTAAACAGAACAGTTTTGCACCACTTTTATGGACCCGTATGGAGATTAAAATCAAAATATATACAACTCGTGCTACTAAAACTGTGTTTAGGGTTTAAACTTTTCTGTAGTGTATTTAAAAATTATCCAAAAGAAATTTAAATTTGTTAATCTTTAATATCAACGGTTCAAATTTCATGCAAATTGCCTTGATGCCATAAAATCTCAGGAACCTTTAGATTGCCAGAAAGAGACAGGAATGAGAAACAGAAACAAAATAAATGAGGGACGAAAATAACATGATCACCAGATGTAACGAATAGGAGAATACAAGAGATAATCACCAGTAGGAACACAGAGGACAAAAATAGCAAGATCTCCACTAGCACAAAACATGAAAATACGAGAGATATAAACACAAGATTTGTGTTAACAAGCTAAAGTTTGTCCGTTATTGTCGTCGTCAGCTCCCAATTGTGTCCGTGTATCGGGTTCCGTCGTCTGTCTGCTATCCTCTTTATTAATGTGGTGATGTGGCTTTGAAGACCCAGTCTATGGTGAAAGAGCAGTGGACAGTGTTCACAGAGAAGGGTACGAAGAAAAAGAGAGCGGCTTGAATAACCTCGTTTGGGGCGAACGAGGTTATTCACGCCGCTCTCTTCTTCGTATTGTCTCTTCATTTTCCTTCCTCTTCTCTTTAACATTTGCTAGAATGCATTTGCGATGCCTTGACGTGTTGTCTTTCTCCACGTGTTTCGGTCCCTGGCAGTTTGTTCCTATGAGGATGGGTCTATATTTGTTAAGACCAGAGTCAGCTTCAGCTGGTTTTTATAGCGCATTTTCGGAGGTCCCTGTGTTCTGGTTCCATTGGCAAGCTCGCCATAGAGCATTTTCTTTGGGAGCCTGGATGGATTCATTCTGTGGACGTGGCTTGCCCAGCAAAGGCAGTGGTGAGTGATGTTGGCCTCAACGCTGGTCACTGAGGTTCAATGCAAAATTTATGTGTTAGGACAACAAAGAAAACGAATTATCTCCCTTGAACCATTTTGGGAGTTAAGAGTTATCGCCCAGAGAGAAAGGAAACACAGAGAAGCCCAGAGAGAAAGGAAACACAGATCACGGCTTCGGACTGTTAATATGTCAATCACGTACAGCGGCAAATTAATTCATTCTGTGTTCAGTTTTAATAAATCTGTTAAACGTTTATCTTGATAGTTCATCCATTTTATTTACAAGTTATTATTTATTATAACCTAAATTATGAGGTTATAAAAGTATGTGGCTCTCCCAATGGATTTTTAGAATTTGCCTCAGTTTTTGTTGCTAGAATCGCTCTAGGTTTTTTATATTGCTTTTGTATAAGGTCCACGTTTCACACGCGTATAGAAGTGTGGATAGAACTACTGCCCGGCCATCGTCAGTGCGTGGTTGTTGAATACACGGCAGTTTAATCGACCAAAGGCGGAATAGGCTGCCCTGATCCTGTTGTCTACATCCTTCTTACATGTGGGAGTAAATGTTAAGATGCTTCCTACGTATGAAAACTGATCAACTTCCTCTAGTGGTTGGTCATTTACAATGGTGTTAGTGTTTGGGGCAGAAGATCAGGTGGATGTTGGACGAATGTCTTGGTCTTGTTTGTATTCACTTGCATCCCAAAGCATTCGTAGGCTGTGTTGTATGTGTCTGTTAATGTCTGGAAGTCTTCTGTAGTCTGGCCTGGGGTGACATTGTCGTCAGC
Organism: Sepiola atlantica; assembly: GCA_963556195.1. Taxonomy (NCBI): domain Eukaryota; kingdom Metazoa; phylum Mollusca; class Cephalopoda; order Sepiida; family Sepiolidae; genus Sepiola; species Sepiola atlantica. Next base: position 92,560,504 of record OY744522.1, on the reverse strand, counting down.
ATACTGCAGTTTCCGCACCGAATACATGGCTATCATAGTTCTAGCGCAAAGTCGAGAGAGGTTGGAAACGCCACCATCCGTGTGGAAACGAAGGTCAATTGAGGGTGTGTCTGTGAAAATCTCGTTAAGTATTGCTGCTGTGTAGAGAGAGAAACATGTTGGAGCCAGAACACACCTCTGTTTCGGATCACCATTGATAGGGAATGGGTCAGAGACAGTTCTGATGACATACTCTCCCCACCATTCCGTGATGGAGGGCGTGCACCAGGGTGACAACATCAGATGGGCAACCGAACTTGGAGAGAACTGCCCACATGGCTGATCTGGGTACTTTATCAAAGGCCTTTTTTAAGTCCCAAAAGATAAACATGACGAGCTGCTGTTGTTAGAAGCTCTTCTCTTGTATTGGTCGCGCACAAAAGATCATGTCTATAGTTCCGCGAGAAGGTCGAAAGCCGCATTGAGTCTCTGGTAGGACGTATTCTACAAGGACGAGGAGGCAGGCAAAGATCTTACTTGCGATGCTCAGTCGTGATATTCCTCGGTAGTTGTTACAATTCTCCCAGTCCCCCTTTTTGAAAATTGTTTCAATGGTTGCATTGCGGAAGTGACTGAGGAGGGTCTTTCTTCTCCTGATCTTCAATATGAAGAGCATAAGATGGTTCCTCAACTCGGGGCCACAGTGAGTGAAGAGCTCTAGTGGGACGTTGTAAAGTGACGGATAGGATGCTGAGGGGTCATTCTTAGGAGATCATCTAGGGTGTCAACGTGATCGTTAACGAGGTTCTCAAAGTAAGACCTCCATCTTGCTAGAATGCCCTCGCTGTTGGTGATGGTTGTGGCCCCATCCATGTCCTTCAAGCCACTCACTGATGACCGTTTGCTGTATAGAAGCTGTGCAGATCTTGCTGGTCAGCGTAGTTTTGTATCTCTGCAGCTTTTCTTTGCCACCAGGTGTTCTGTGCTTTTCAGATCTACCTCTTTGACATTCTGCTACAGCCTGCTTGTGAGCACTTTTATTAGCAGCTGTAAGCTGATTCTCTAGGGTCAAACGTTCTTGACATTTAGTTTTGATCAGAGAGGAGATGGTACCGTCACTCTCCTATCTTAGTTATGTAACCGATGGTTTCCTCCGCGGCACAGGTCATGGCATCTCTGAGGGTGGTCTGATGGTGCTCTACTGTATCCTGACCTAGACAGTCTGCAAGGCGATGTTCAAAAGATTCTTTTGCTCCTTTCCACTGACGTTGGGTAGCTCCGCTGTTGGGGGCTTGTTTGGTTTAATTCTGTAGTTTTAATTCTCCTATCCTTTGCCTAAAGAGGCATGCCCTACAAGGATGGTGGTGGTCGGAATATACCGTCAGGCTGCTCTGTCACTTGCATGCATTTTATGATAAAACAGGGGAAACCACGGAAAGGTAGCATGCAAGTGGTTAGGAGGCAAATGCTGTAAGGGGAGACGCATGCAACTTCAATCACCCCCACCCCCCTCCCTTATATTCCGATCACTACACTCGACTGCCGTCCGTGATTGGCTAGCGAAATGACACCATTCATTTGCATAGTAAGCGACAAGGATTGTCTTCACTATTTGTTTAAAACCAAGTGTCGCTCGATTTGGGAAAGGTACCATCCTTCTACCACTGCAGACAACACATAAGGCAACATGTGAATGGTGATGAGAACGGTTGTCCTGACTGGAAGTTGTAAACTTCATTTTACATATCAACTTCACTACAGAAAGGTATTAACCTGCAATTTCTTCCTAGCTATTGTAAATGATAGCAATTTGGGTTCAATTAATCATATACAATTAATGAATACTCAATCCTTGTACGTTTATTGTTCCTGATTTTCATGAACAACCTCCCTGATGACATTGCATCTGAGATGGCCATATTTGCTGACAACACCACACTCTACTCTCATCATGTGGGTAAAACGGACGCGCACATATCCGAGGCAATGACTGAATCCTTAGAAAATGATCTCCAGTCTGTAGTTGAATGGGGTCATAAATAGATGGTAACATTTAATGCTGCTAAGACAAAGAAACCTCTTCAATCGCCGATTGCTATGACAAATAACACCCTACCTAAAAGTCCAACGTTCAAACTACACGACCGTACGTTCACAGATAGCATGAATTGAAACAAATACATAGAGGACATTGCCAAGGCTGCTGCAAAAAAGGTGGGCTCCCTCTACCGTGCTAGAAAACTTCTCACACCTAACAGTATCCTATATCTCTACAAAGCCACCATCCGCCTATACATGGAATATTGTTGTCACATCTGGTGCACCATCTACTAGTCTCTCCCTATTAGATTAGCGACTTTTTTTGGACTTTGTCTAATAGGTCCCTCATTAGCCACCAAGCTTCAGCCCCTGTCCCATCACCGCAATGTTGCAACCTTGTGCTTGTTTTACAAGTACTTCAATGGAATATGCTCCGATGAACTTGCTGCTCTGGTGTCCCCTCGATGTAAATTCACTCGACTAACCTGACAATCAGCTAAATCCCATCCATTCACTGTGGAGGTCCCCAGATGCTGGAGAACTTTTCTACTCTAATACCTTTTTCCCTTGAGCTGCCGGCCTATGGAAATCTCACCCTGCTTCCCTGACTGCGATGACAAAAAGAGCAGCTTGGCTTTAGAGGTGTTAAAGGTAACAAGCGATGACTTTTTCTCCACTTCACCACATGCTCCAGGTCCGAAGAGAGGGAGGCAGCGTGATTTTGATCTCTAGTGCTCTTCGAGGTGGAGCCATAGACAGTTATGACGTCGACATAGATTCCAGCAAATGATCTAAGGATAAGATTTGGCAGATCATTAATAGAAAATCAGCAAGAGTGTTGCCCCTTGAATAGATCCTTGAGGTACGCTGGCGTCGATTCTATGTGTTTCTAGTCTCTGCCCATAAACAATTACTTTTATATACCTATCCGAGAGGAAGGACTCGATAGTTGCGAAGACATTGCCAGATATTCCATAGTTGGCAAGTTTGTGAAGCAACCCTTTATGCCAGACCCTATCGAAAGCCTTTGATATGTCAAGGGCTATTTATCAAGAAACAAAGCTCCTGTCAAGAGATTTGCTGATCCTATGTGATATTATACATCAGCTGTTGACCTTGCAGGATGAAATCCATATTTCTTGTCACTAAGTAAATTGTTATTTCTGAGGTAGTTGACAATTGCTTGATTTATCATAGATTCAAGCAGCTTATGCATGGCACTTAGAAAACTGATCGGTCTGTACTGAGATGCAAAAGACTGATCACGGGTGACCATTTGGGAATATCGGCGACACCTCCCTGCAAATAAACTGAAAAAAACTAACATCGAAATCATCTCGCCTGAGTGAGATACATATGCGATTAGGGATCATTTGTGAATTTAATATTCCCTAGAAACTTCCTCTCTAATCGAAGATACAATGAATCATTTGCAATAAGTATTATGCCTCAATATTAAATAATCAAAAATAAAATTGATTTACAATAAAATCAAACCATTGTAACTGTTTATAGTAGTTCTGGTAATTTGACTGATATTGTAAAGGATAAGACAATATAAAAAATAATGGCAAAGTCTATCCACACATAATATATCATCTTTATTTATGTCTTGTTGAACAACTGAAAGTAAAGAATTAAGAAATGTTCAAAGGTCTAGATCAGGGGCGGGCAACCTCCGACCCGCGAAGGCTTAGCGTCCGGCCCATCACCCTGCTATGCTTTATTATTGCAATCCGGCCCGCGGACCTCCCAGTAAAACTCATATCATTTTGTGACATAGATGTAAAAGTAGGTTTCAATTAAGATTTACAGTGGGATAAAAATGTATAAATATCAGTGAGCGATGATGCATGTATATTTCATTTTTCTTTAACTATTAAGAGATAAAAATAGAAAAAGAGAAAGAGAGAGGCAAAGAGGAAACGTGAGACGAGGAAAGGGCATGAAACATAAAACTTATGTGAGGTGTGTCAAAACGAATGCTGGATCAACTTGCTACTTCCCCCGTCATTATTTTTTATGATTACAAAATGGCTCTTCGTCGGCGCCTTTTATAACATCACATACAGAAGTCTCTTGAGAAAAAATATCAGATTTGTAGAGTGTTCAATGCAATTTTTGTACAATTTATTCATGTAAACAAAATATAGTAATTCTGAGATTTCGTTTTTCACTCCAGCCTGCGATCTCCTTCCAAAAGTCTCATCTGGCCCTCACTCTGAAAAGGTTGCTCGCCCCTGGTCTAGATGAAGAAAGTGTTATTTTGTCCATATGTATGTGGACTTGTGAATTAACTAGTGAGATTGTCTCCGTTTTTAGAAGTTTGTGACTTGTTTTGTTTGTCGCGATGCCAGTAGCCAATGTGTACTAGTTTGTGTTGTGAATGACATATGTTCCTGTAGCAAGTTGGGGCTCTCGCTGCATTTCTCTGAAGATAGAGCGTTGACGTTCGCTTATATAGGTAACGCGAACAGGTGGTCGGCTCCATGAGGTGACTCTTTTTGATTGGTTGAAGTCTGATATAGGTAACCAATCGAGAATGAGTATTTTGATCCAATCAGTATTAAGTATTCTAACCAAGTAAATGTCAAATATTTCAGAGATCGTTTCTCTGGCGCTGTTGGAACAGGGGTTCCACAATACGACCAGATGATAAAATTATTATCTTCCTTGATGTAATCTTCACTGTTTTGAGAATTGAGTGTTACTGAGTCTGCTGAATGAATAAATGAATGTCAACATATTTTAATGATTCTTGTTTTTTCTATTTCTCCCTTCCCCACTTCTTGAAGACTGACCTCTCCACTCCCCCCATGCAAACTGTTTTCCAGGTGTGTTCAAAGGGATCAATTTAATATGGACTTTCATGATAATCTTTTGTTCCTTTTGAAATTTTCTTTTGTTTCTCTCTTTTAACTTGCAGGTGGCAAGAGTGCCGTAGTGACTGGCATTATCTTAGGTCTTGGCGGGAAAGCATCAACTACAAGTCGGGGCAGCACCGTGAAAGGATTCATCAAAAGAGGAAAACAGTAAGGAACAAAAATATTCTTATTTTTCATATTTATGAATTTCTTATGTTAAGGATTTTTTTTAGATGAAGATTGATAATTTGGATTATTTGGACTATTGTTCTCATCTTGAATGTTATTCTCAAAATGTTTTTGCCAATGTAACCTCGGACTTTCTTCAGGTATGTCTTGTTGAACTTGTGAATCTTTATGTCAAACAACAGAATTTCAAACTGAACACTTTTTATTTAATCCACAAGTAATTGTTATTATTGTCTGTACAAACCTCCCAGAAAACTGTCACTTCAAACTGATTATTACTTAACATTTTATCCATTGTGCCACGGGAACCATCCGAATAATACAAATTATGTATTCCTTCTTGTATTATTTTAGCTGCTTATTTTCCATATGTAACTTTAACAGTCCAATTATAAAAATAACCATAATCTTCTAGTCTTCTAGCTGCTCTATCAACAGGTGTATAATATCAGGGTAGCTATAGTGTCATGTCTCGCTTAGAAAGGGACCCTGCACTTACCTCTGGTGGCTTTCCCAAGGCCACAACCTCATAGATGAAAACTCGGCTAATAGTCTACTTGTGTGAGCTTACTGGCATCAGACAAACACCTACTTTGTCCAACCCACCATATTCAAAAACAAAATGTCACTACAAAAACACAGCAACAAGATCAAACCAGACGTCCACCTATAAACAACATATTTGTCTCTTCCCTTGAGGCTTGCATTTACAAATATCCAAAGGCTTTGAACCAACATTGATGACATAGACTCCTTTCTCCTAGTAAACTCCCCGAATATTCTAGCATTAAGTGAAACTAATCTACACTCCTCAATCTTCTAATCGTTTGACATGACTGGATACCTCTCACTCTACCAAAAGGATTGACAAACATATGCACGGGATTCCTTCCCTTGATTAGAGAACATAGTCTAGAATCAGATGATCAAGCCTACAACACAGTGTTAATTACTTATATTTCATCTAGCGTTCTCCTTCGATCCAGGACTGTACTCTGCTCCACTCTGTCTCTGATAGCATAGATGCAGCACTCTTGAGCGCTCAGATACATGTATTTAAGAATTTTAATGTCCACCACCAAAATTCACTTCTCGACTTATTCTTGTCCACACTGCCCGAGGCTTGTGTAACGAATGCCCATAGCCCACTCGAGAACGCTGATCACCTTGTGGTAATGGTTGATATCACTCTAGTCTCGATCCGAAGCTGAACAGCCGTTATCATCAGATATCACATCAAAGATGCCCCCTCTTTTCCTCTCCCAGATGATTAGTGTGCAAATGAGGTAACTGAATGGATCAAAGTAAGAATTGAAGCACATGTCCCCATGCGGAAATTCTATAGCAAGCCCAACTCCCCAATGCTTCACCTCAAACTGTGCAACTGCTATTTCTCAGAAGCAGCAAGCATTTCACCAATTCAACTGCCATAAGTCAACTACAAACAGACAGAAATTTATAGCATCAAGAAATCATTGTAAGATTGTAATAGCCGCAGCTAAGAGAAGGTATACTGAGAATACCAATAAACACATTTAGTCACAGAAATTAGGAACTTGTGATTTCTGGAAAATCTACAATAGTGTCGTGAATAATGAGCAATTAACAATTCCCAAGCTATCCAACCACAATGATGTTGTTTGCACTGCAACTGACAAGGCTAAACTACTTGCCCAGCAGGTTGCCTTGAACTCCACCTTGCATTATGCAAACCACTCTCTTTCAAATTTCCCATTGCGGACTGAAGTCATTCTTGATGATCTGATCATCACCCCTTCCCATGTCCAGGAAATCATTAAAAAAACCTTGACACCTCTAAAGCATGTGGGTTTGTTCTTATCCCTGTTATAGTAATAAATAAATGCTCTTCTGAGCTGGCCCTGTCCTCTTCAAACTCTATAACAAATGCCTTGCCGAGTCTTGCTTCCCTTAAAGCTGGAAAATTGCCTCTGTGGTACCAGTGTTCAAGAATTCTGGTGAAAAAACTGACCCTCATAATTATCGCCCATCAGTTTATTCCTGCTTTTCGCTAAAATCTTTGACTTCGTTTATGCTAAACTTCTTTCTGACCATCAGTATGGATTTAGGCAAGTCCGTTCTACTTCGGATATCCTAATGGTCATCTCTGAATACATATACCATACACCGGACAAAGCAGGTAAAGCTAGGGTGATAGCGCTTGATATATCTAAAACCTTTGATTAGGTTTGGCATGAAGGTCTTCTCATGAAAATTAATGGTATTACTGGATGAATATTTAATATAATTAGATCCTTTCTAGCCAAAAGAAAGATCCAGGTTGTCCTCAATGGCTGTACATCCAAACAATTTGACATTAATGCGAGTGTACCCCAAATATCAATTCTTGGACTTTTATTTTTCCTGATTTTCATAAACGACTTCCCTGATGAAATTGTGTGAGAGATGGGTATATTTGCTGTAATGAGGTTGAAAACCCCCAGCCTGCTGACGTTGAGCCAGCTGCAGTTCGTCATTCGAAGAGGCAGTAGGTGGCGTGCTGTGTTTGCAAGCAAGACTGGACACTTAAGTAAAATATAGATTAAAATAAATTAAAATAAGTGAATTTATGAGTCACGAGTCTTGTCTCGATCGAAACAAGATTTGTAACAAGGCCAGAATTAATATAAAAGTGATAGTGTCAACGACATGGGTGTTTTCTTTTCCTTTGGGACAGAAATAAGACACATATTTGAATTGGAGTAGGTGGTTCTTGATGCGATACATGACAGCACGCTTTATTCTCGACATGTGGGTAAAACAAGGCGCATATATCCAACGCAATGGCTGAATCCTTAGAAAATGACCTCCAGTCCGTAGTACAATTGGGCCATACATGGATGGTAACATTTAATGCTACCAAGACAAAGCTCCTTTCCTTTAACAATTATAAGAAACCTTTTCAACCACCGATTGCCATGGCTAATAGCACCTTTCCCGAGAGTCAAACATTCAAACTCTTCAGCCTAACATTCACATGTAACATGAATTGGAGCAAATACATAGAAAATATGGCCATGGCTGCTGCAAGGAAAGTGGGCTCCCTCTATCGTGCTAGAAAACTTCTCGCACCTGCCAGTATCCTATATCTTTGCAAAGCCATCATCCACTCATGCATGGCGTATTGTTGTCACATCTGGGCTGGTGCAACAGCCACTAGTCTCTCTCTCTTAGACAGGGTCCAAAAATGACTCTAATCTAATAGGTCCTATACTGTCTACCAAGCTCCAGTCCCTGTCCCATCACCACAGTGTTGCTTCCCTGTGCCTGTTTTACAAGTACTTCAATGGAATGTGTTCAGATGTACTTACTGCTCTGGTGCCCCTCAACATAACTACACCCGACCATTAGCTAAATCTCATCCCTTCACTGTGGAGGTCTCCAGATGCTGTAGGGCTTTCTATTCTAATAGCTTCTTTCCTCAAACTGCTAACTTTTGAAATTCCTTCCCTGTTCCCTGTTTCCCTGACTGGACCAACATGCAGAAATTTAAATGTAATGTGAAGAAACGTCTCACTGCACAACTCCTCACTTTGGGTACCCCCTAAAAATCTGGCTCCTAATTCTCAGTAGGCCCTTAAGTCTCAGTGGTCAAGCTGCCTTGTTTGAGGTGAATTAAAGTTAAAAAAAAAAAAAAAATAATTTGTTGTTTATTTTAAACTACTTTGGATGTTTAAAGCCTATATTGTTGAAAATATTTTTATAAAATTCAGTCCCTTTTTGCATGATTTTCTTTCTGACTTATTAATTGAAATTAAAAATAGTGAACAAAACTGAGCAGCAGCAGTATGAACATAACTGTTAAAGGTAACCTTTTGTAAACTGACCCCTATAGGACGGACATAACTGTTAGTAATAGAATTAGTAAAAAGAAACCTTGTCATCTGATGTTATGCTAGCCACTGAGTGCCAGAAATAGTATTGATGTTATTGTTTTTTTTTTCCATTCGTTTTGCAAAACTCAATCATGTTCTGCAAAGGCAAAAACAAAACCAACAAGTTTCCTCTACAAAAAAACCAAACCAACAACCATGAATAAATATTTGAACATATAAAGAAGTTGAAGCATTAAAACATTTACCAAAATGATCAGATTCGGCATTAAATAATCTGAAACGGGTTGATATGCTGTAAAACAAACAACCAAACCCAAACATCATGAATAAATATTTAAACATATAAAGAACTTGAAGCATTAAAACATTTACCAAAATGATCAGATTCGGCATTAAATAATCTGAAAAGGGTTGATATGCCACAAAACAACCAAACCAAACACCAAAAATGATATTAAACTACATAGACATTGGAAAAAAAATGATATTAAACTACATAGACATTGAAAAAAGAAATGATATTAAAATACATAAACATTGAGAAGAAAAATGATACTAAAATACATAAACATCAAAAACTAATGTTTCGGCATTTATGACCCATAAGAGGTTGATATGCCATAAAACGATACAAACGATCGACTGTTAATAAATAGAGAAAAAGTGATGGCAGCAAGATTGATAGACAACATATAGAATAAGAGTGGAAAGGTGAGTCACACAACATACATTGAGAGAGGGTAAAAGTGAAAGAAAGTTAGTAAGATTCAATTCAATTTTATTTTCAATTAATTTGGCAAAAATAAAACAAGTATGCTTCAGTTACCATGTAGGAAAAGGGTGGTAGAAATTTATAAAGAAGAGGATACAGTGGCCCAGCACCTGTCCAATTTCGCCTTTAATTGTTGCGGTATTGACACATTTACTACATCTTCTGGAAGTTCCAGTGTTCCTGATTGAGAAAGCATCCCTCCTCATTGTTCATTTGTGTAAGTTCAGTCAGTTAAATTGTTTTTCCTTGTTTGTAAAATGGAGAAAATGAATTAATCAATGTAAGAAGTGTGTGTATATTTCTGTCTTATTTTGTCAGTGTGTGAGTATGTGTAACATCTATGTAAGGGAGTTCATTACTGTCTTCCCTCAGCTAGTAGCTGGGGAGAGGACACTCGGTTAAAAGAATGTTGTGTTCTCTTTTCTGACTGGCTTCTGTGATTCAACTGCCTGTATCAAATCCTTTTGTAGAAAAGACGGGGATTCTGGCAATGTGTTTGTTTTGGGCGGGAAGAGATGTTTTTTAATCTGCAGACATAATTCAATTTTGTTTTCAATAAATTTGGCAAAAATAAAACAAGCATGCTTCAGTTACCATGTAGGGAAAGAGTGGTAGAAATTTATAAAGGAGAGGATACAGTGGCCCAGCATCTGTCCAAATTCACCTTTAATTATTGCGTCATTGGCACATTTATTAGCTCTCTTGGGAGTCTATTACAAAGTCTAGGAATCCTGATTGAGAAAGCAGCCCACCTCCGGTTCAATCAAAATCGGTGGTGAAATAGTTTCTTGTGGTGTCCGCATAGCATTCTTTCTGGTGCAGGAGTGAATAATAGGTCCTGAGATATATCGTAATGACCGTTGGAGATTGTAGGCCAAAATGAGATCACCACGTAATCGTCAACACTCAAGGAAGAAAAGGTTAAGTTTCTTAAGTTGGCTTTCATAGGGCAGTTCATATAAACCCTGCACTATTCGAGTAGCCAGTCTTTGAAATCTCTCCAGATGCTTGATGTCACGTATTAGATATGGAGCAGAGGCATGAGTACCATACTCTAACAGTGGTCTGACGAGGGAGACATAAATTGGGAGAAATATTTCAGGAGTGAGTTTGCAGAAAGAATGTCGAATGAGAAATAGAGTGCTCCTTGCTTTGTTTGCAACCATAATGCAATGTTTAGATGGCTTGAAGGATGAGTCAACCAGAAGGTCAAGATCTTTTGTCTCGTTTGCTTCCTTGAGCAGAGAGTAAGAGCTGAGTCAGGAGATTCCACCGCAATATGGCAACATTTATTGACATTGAGGTATAAGTCTCATTCAATGGACCATTTCCAGACACGTTAAAGGCTAGATGGATCACTTGATGAGTTATTTGCAAATTATAACTAATTAGAACAATAAAAATGGAAGGTTTATCAAATATAACTCAATCATAAAATTAAGGAATATTTTAGCTTGCATTTTGTGTGATTAAAATACATATAAAAAAAGCTTTAGGGAAACGAACGTTGATTAACTCATCTTTAGTATGATAGATTATTAATTATTTGTTCACTAATGTGCAATTGTTTCCTCTTTTATATAAAACATTGATTGTTAATAATTTGCACAATTGTATTTTATTATTTCTCCATAACACGTTTTCAGTGTGGCTAGAAATGGCGAATGTGTTGAAAGCGATTTGAATCACCTTAGCAGCAGTTGAGTACCATTACCACTGTGCTATCAGCCACTGCCACATGTAAAGGAAATCTATAAATATTTATATATTTGCAATTATCATCTACCTAAAGTGCTCGATTCTTTTATCAAGAGCTAGTGATCTAAGTAGGAGCCAGTGATCTCCGGTACCATGAGAGGTGGGGAGCAAATGTACTTAATTTTGTGTCTTTATTTTTAGGTGTGCAGAGATAATCATCCACCTGAGTAACGAGGGTCCTGACGCCTACAAATTTGAGAATTATGGGAACCGTATTGTGATTGAACGTAAATTCAATAAAGATGGTGCCAGTAGTTATCGCATTAAATCTTCTTCTGGTAAATATTTTTATTATTTTCACTTTTTGTCTTCGTGCCTCATGCTAAGGTTAGATGTTATATATTATATTTTATGATTCACTTAACTGTTTGGAAAATCCTCTCTATAACTATGGATTGATTCTGGCTAGATAATCCCCATGGGGTGTGTGGTATAAGCAGCCTTATCTAGGGCCTTAAAATATTACATCTTTCCTCTTTAAATTCTAAATAGCAGCTAACTTTTGACTTATATACTTTCGGATCTACTATCTCGTACAACCCAAGTGTTCTGGGTTTTCAGATTTTAGCATATGGAAAATATAATCGAAGGCTTCAAATTGAAAGAAAGAAAAAATGGAGAAAACAGAAGATTTGAAGATCAAAGAGATCCACCAATTGAACTAAAATAACAATTCACTAACTAGCACAAAAGATTAAAAAGAAATAATGAAGCAGCAAAAACGAAAACTATCAGAAGTATACTAGCTGAAGAAGTTAAAAAAAATATCAAGTCAAACATGTTTAGTGTGAAATAAAGTTGCATCTTTAACAAAAATATAATTTAATAAACAGTTTTTTAAATATTTTATTTTTAATCCTTTATAAGTTATTTATTGTTTCAACATAGATCATCATATTACCAATTATCTTCATTTTTGGTTTGTTATATATGTACTAATTTTACAAAAATATAGTTTTGTTACTAAAAAAAATTGTTTTTTCAATTGAAATTTATGTAAAATTTATCATCAGAACCCATCACAGCCTTCTATTTTATGTCACATTTTTTGGGGGGGACATGTAAAGTTTCAATTAACACCACTTTAATATCAATACAAAATATTTTCAGAGTCTTTTGAAATTTGTCACTTTCATCTATGACAACCAAATCAACCAATCAGATGCTACTTTGCATCTGGAACTGTGACTGAAACTTGAAGCAACCCCTGTCAATCATTCTTATTAACCTTTTGCAGCTGGAAAACTACAAAGTTTCTTTCCTAGAACTTCCCATCTGTGGAACACTATCATGGGGCTGACCCAGCTGACTGCAACATAGTAGTTTTGAATTTCAATGTTAACAAATACTTGTTGAACGGTTCTCTTAGACAATCAAATTCTGCCCATTCCACCCATTGTTTCCAATCCTCTTATGATAGTGTTCATGGTTCAACTAACAATCCAATTAATCCTTATCCTCAAGTAGTCCGGGGCCTTGATAGGTTGTGACCCATTAATATACATTAAAAAAAACAAATAAAACTTCCAAAACCATTAATATTATATAAAGAGATTATTTTCACTAATTCTCTCTGGATTTTTTTTTTTCTTAATTTATTTTCTCAAAATTTAGGCAAAAAAATATTAATTATTTTGTTAAACTTATTTTTTTTTTCACAGTTAATAAAAAAATTGAATATAAGGATGCCTGATTGACCTAATGAATACCATTTCAGGTTATGGAATCAGCTAATCCTGTCAGATTTATTGTGTTCAATTATGTGCTAATATCATTGAGAAAAGACATGAAACCACAATTTCCTTCAGCTATCATAAAAATAGCAACTTGTGTTCAATTTAATCGTATACAATAAATCGTTTTACAATATGTATTGTTTTTCATCATTAAATAATCAAAAAAAGGGTTGATATGCCATAAAACAGACAAATTGAACCAAATATTTTCAAATATGTTATTGTTTTTTATTTATTTATTTTGTCTTTTTTTTTAAGAAAATTTCTCCTTTCTCAAGTGATGTGTGTATTATCAGCTGATGGTGAATGATCAGTAATTCTATATTGGTTGATATTTCATTCCCAGGGACTACCGTTTCCAACAAGAGAGAGGAACTGCGGAATATTTTGGATTATTTCAACATTTTAGTTGACAATCCGGTTGTGATCCTCAATCAAGAAGTTAGCCGAAATTTTCTACATTCCAAAAATCCAGCAGATAAATACCGCGTAAGTTTTTTTTCATATTTTTTCATGGATTTCCACGAAAAGCTGGAATGGCAAAATATTAGTCTAACAATTCAACTTTTTTATATTGTACCCGATATCAAGAAGATTTACAATTCAAAAACCTAACATTATCAAAATAATTAAGAACTTTATTCTATTTTATGTTACATTTTAAAATTTCAATAAATAATTAATGTACTTCTCATTTAATGTTTTTTTTCTTTTTATTAGGTGATATTACCTACTCTAAAAATAAACAAGATGTGTTAAAATTTTAGGATTCCATTACAAGAAAAGTTTGAGAAACCCTATTCTATTGCATTGTTCCTAATCTTTCTGCGATCCAACCAGAAAACAAGACCAACTACTTAATCTAAAAGAGAACAACTAAAAAACATGAACAAGAAAAATTAAAATAAATTCTTCACAATCATCATATTCAGTTTGTCTGTTTTACATGCTGACATGTATTGGACGACTTTTAAAAATTGATTTCCAAATTAACCTATCTCTGACCCAATCTTTATTTATCCCTCTTTCTCTCAAATCCATTCTTATCACTTTATCCCATGTTTTCCTACCAACTGACCTTGCTATCTCAGCTGTTTTACATCTGCTAACCCAAGAATTTTTCTACATTCTTTCGATGTGATCATACCATCGAAGTATCTTGTTCTGTACACCTCTCCCTATACTGTCCAGATGTAATCTTCCTCTGAGGTCATCAAATCCATCATATCTCCAAATGATCAGTCCGAACAAATTCAGGTATGATCTTTTTAAATACAGTGCTTAATATCTTTACAATAGGGCTTTATAATAAAAGGTATATTAAAAATAAAGTTATACCTCTCTATAAATGCTGTGCCTTAGTTTAATGAAAGCAACAATATGTTTAATCTTTGTTTTTTTTTCTTTTTCAGTTTTTCTTGCAAGCTACACAACTTGGTCAAATCCAGGCTGATTATGCTGAAGTGAAGTTACAAAAAAACTCTGCTAAAGAAATTTTATCAAAAAAGGAAGAGGTCAGTTTTTAAATAATCTCTATTATTTTACTTGTGAAACCTTAAATTCTGCTTTTTAACCACTGGTCTTTCTTTTTTTTTTCTTACATTTTTTTATTCAAAACTTCTGCCATAACATCAATCCACATTTTCCTGTTTAGAAACCTTGATCATGACTAATTATCAATCAGTCATTTATGTTTGCTTTTCTGCTTTTTATACACTGCAAAATGTACAAAATACAAAAATGGGCTAAATCTGATTCCAAAATGCTTAGTAGGCACTTGCTTACATTTAAAAAATTATTTTTCTTTTTTTTTTCTATTTTCTTATCTTTTTGTTTTTGTTGGGGATGGGGCATTCTACCGGATGACATTCACCCATGGTTTCAGAGATTCAAACCGAGAGATCTTTTTAGGATTTTAACTGTCCCTTTAAGCACAATTGTTTGGATATCTCTGGCACTTGGTTCACCGGGTATATTCGCCAGGTAGTTTTTGAAATTCTTTTTCATGATCCCAGTTGCTCCTATGATTACTGAAATGATGGAGATCTTCCTAAGATTCCAGTTTTGTTTCATGTCATACATAAGACCTTAGTATTTAGTTATCTTGTCTCTCTCAGCTCTGTTTAAGCCAGCATTGTTAGGAACACTGACTTCAACTGGGGTTGCTTCTTTCTCCTTCTTGTCCCATATCACTATATCAGGTTTAACTGGTATCTAGCTGTAGGGATTGCATAGTCATAGTGGATGATGTACAATTTATTACCAACAGTTCTTTCTGATACAAACTGTATCCGGTTGTGAGGCCTCAATTTGGAAGCTTTGGAGAGTGTGGAGTCACTCTTTAGTTGTCATTACTCCCTGGTCCACTCTGACTTCAGGTGTTAGATAGAATCAATCCTGAGTATGACATGAAAATATATCTTGTGGTATATGCATACATAAAAGTCATTAAATATTTATATAATTATTTTTTTTTTCAATCTTTACCACTTTAAAAATGTTGATAAAATTTAATTTTATTAAAATCTGAAAGCTTTTTTTTTCCATCATGTTTCCTTGGATGTGACCATTTGGTAGTAATAGCACTACACCGACCAGTTCTAGTATACAGGTGAAACTGGAAAACCTCATTTTTTCGGTTAAACTGCCCATCGCTAGGTCATGTCTATTTTTTTTATTATAGAAGGATCCCTGAATGGGTATAACTCTCCCTTCACTGAACGATTTAATATCTGATTTTAATGCGCTTTGAACACAACACAAAATTTGAGCACTTTTTAATGATTTTATGAAGCTTAACTTAAAAAAATGAACCTTTGTAATGTGGTTGTAATGTGGTTTTCTTGGCTAATATAATAAATAGCATAGGTGGGCTTTATTACTTAGAAGTAGGCCGTATACACCCATTAGCGTGTCTTCTAAGTGAACCACCTACCTTGAAAATCATAACAAAATAACATCGCCGATAGGATTTTTGTTAAATATGGAAGAACCTGAAATGGTAGAAATTTGGATAGAATGCTGTAATGACAAATGAGAACAGGCGTAACTTGAGAAAGCTTTATTCGGCATACAATGTCGGTACAATATTAGTGCTGCTATTTATATTGTTTAGTAAAAGCAGGAGAGTACTCCAAAGGGGAGATAATTCAAAATAGGGAAAGTTATTCGTAATTGTTCATTACAAATGTTCAAAGCAAATGCCAGAACAAAAAGTTGCAAAACAGCCATATACAGGGAGAACGGAAAGAAATTATCACCCTATTTTGGGCTATCGCGGGATATAAAGCCATAGGAAAGATTTTATTAATGACATATCCGACTGTCGTGAAAACCTTGAAATTTTACAAAATCAGAGAAATAATTAAAAAAAAATATTCAACAAAGAAGACTTGGGGAAAAAAAAAACATGTATTAAATAAATGACAGGAATGATTATAAACAAACATAAATGTACATTGTAAAAAAATTCTATCCTGGGATACCAAATTTCAAAAGCTGGTAGCTCACCGGATCCAAATTTTATACAGAAAATATTAGATGTCTCGACTAACAATACAAAAAAACTAAAATCATTTCTATGCATCATCACATTGCATACACATGCCTGATAGACTTTTCTCTTAATTGATAATAGTAACGCTCTGCTGGTTAATAATGTCAGAAGTTCCCTGAACTTATTCCATCCATTACTAATTCTTGCAATGACACTAGCACCTGCTCCTCCTTGTGCTCCAATGGTATCACCAAGGTAACAAAATCTCTGAGCAACCTCAATGGCTTTACCATCTAAATATACTTCCTCCACATATGAATTCTCATCCATCTCCATTGTCTTACACTTCTTGCACACAAACTGGTTATCATGTCTCAGCCTACCAGTAATTTCACTGCACTTCTTGTTTACCCAATGATTGCAAGATTTTTGGCCCTCAAAAAGATGTGAATTTAACCACCGATGCTAATAATTATTCTGTATTTGCAATTTGATTTCAAGAGGGACATCCAGTCTTATATCTTTCAAGGACATTAACACCAACTGAAACGAAATATTCTAATATAAAGATGGAAACACTGGCAATCATATGGAGTATGACCAGAGCAAGACAACTTTTATTAGGAAATAAATTCTTGCTGAAATCCAATCATAAGCTGTTAGAATTTATTTTCAATCCTAGGAAAGAATTGCCAAAAGTTACGTCATCCCATACATCAAGATGGGCTATAAAGCTAATGGCTTTTGATTTTGATATTGAAGATGTAAAAGGAAATATCATATCACATGTGGACACCTTATCCTGTCTTCAGTTTAAAAAGAGACAAAATGACAGTGCTTGAAAATATCAAAGTTGAAATTATGCATTGGGTAGAACTGATATCCATGAATCAACTTGAGTTTGGAGACATTACAACATCAAGAACCAAATCATGTCTAGAATAAAAAACAATAAATGGAGTAATTGTTCAAAAGTGGAAAGGCCATATAAAGAAACCAGACAAACTATCAATAGAAAAAGCTGTAATTTGTAATTGAGATTTGATAGTGCCACCAGAAATATGTAGAGTTTGAAGCTTGGTGGCTCGGATATACTTGCGATGTAGAAAATTATGTATGCAGATGTCCTAAATGTGCAAAAATAAAGAATTTTCGCCTGAATAAATTACACACCTGGCCTAAGGAAACAGAACCAGTTCATATGGATTATGCACAAGCTAGCAAGAGTTGGATTATGGTGGATTTTGGGTGACTCTTTTTTGTTCTGGCAGTTTCTCGAGTAAAAGATAAAAAAAACGAGTACAGTGAAACAAATATTGTAAATAATATTTGCCAGAAATGACTTACCAAAATATTAGTGTCTGACAATGTTCCCGAGTTTTTTGACAAAACTCTGTTCATGGCTAATCAATATTGGGTGCATCCCATATAAAGCACCTCCATATCATTCTCAATCAAATGGAATTGCAAAACGAATGGTAAAAAAATAATAATAAGATTGAAAGCATTTTCTTCTCAGCAAGAGAAGATTGAAACTTTCCTACTTGGATCATTATTGAGTTACAGGACAAAACGGCATGCAGATAGATTTGAAAACTTGTTTACATTAATGGGTAGACAGATTAGATCCCTATTAACCATGTCTTACTCAACCAATGAAAGCATGTGATACTAGAGAAATAGAGA